>CAUYQG010292203.1:0-53650 GCA_963574415.1 Tarsius wallacei
ACGCCCGGCTAATTTTTTGATTTATTGTAGAGATGAGGTCTCGCTTGCCCAGGCGGGTCTCGAACCCGCGGGCTCAGACAATCCACTCACCTCAGCCTCCCAAAGGCGCGGGATTACAGGCTGAGCCACCGAGCCTGGCTAACAAAATAATTTTAATGAAAGCCAAGACCCTTGTTTTTTTGGGGCTGGTTGAAGTGAAGAATACAGTCTTTGCAGATGGAGCATTTCTGTATTGATTAGATATTTTGAATTTGTTTTTATCATCTGAGGATAAACAGAGCATTAGCCTCAGATTTATATGTAAATATCTATATAAATAATGCCTGATTTTAAACATGTGTTAGTATTAAAACTTCAAGTTTATTTGACAAGTTACAAGATCAATCTTTTTATGTTTCATCTATATAGGGCTAAATTCAAGTTTGATGGGGCCTGAAACTTATAAATTTCGGAAAATTTATAAAGAAAAATATACAAAATTATCAATATAGAGCTAACTTTTAAAAAATGAACACATATTGAGAATGAGTAAAGAAAATAAAAGAAATAAAAAAGTTTAAGCCGGGCTCGGTGGCTCAGCCTATAATCCCGTGCCTTGGGAGGCTGAGGTGAGTGGATTGCCTGAGCCCGCGGGTTCGAGACCCTCCTGGGCAACGTGGTGAGACCTCATCTCTACAATCTCTACAAAAACATTAGCCGGGTGTGGTAGCGCGCACCTGTAGTTCCAGCTACTCGGAAGGCTGAGGTGGAAGGATCGCCGGAGCCCAGCAGGTCGAGGCTGCGGTGGCCAGAAGCGGCCACTGCACTCCAGTCTGGGCGACAGAGTGAGACTCCAACTCAAAAAAAAAAAAAAGTTTAAAAGGCTGAAAAATACCATAAATGTTATACAATCTAGAAAAATAACAATATTTTTATTAATTAGATGCTAGCATACTCTTGATTTTCTTCTTCAAATGACAAGTATTTTGTTACAATTCTAATAGAGAATATATAACTATAATTCAGTCTTTTTTTCCTATGTGGTTTATAAAAATATGTTCTTTTATTATTGTTAGGTGGGATGCATAAAATGTGTGATTTCACAGCTGGATGATCTTGCTGTTTGTAGGACTGTTACAGGTTTGTGACTTATAAACAAAGGAATTTTTATTGATTCTGTGTTATTTGATTCTTATAAAAAATTCATGGTGCATAATTGTATATGCTTCATCATCAAATAAGAAAGAGAACTTTCATTTTGATTAAATATTTATGTGAGTTGGACTCTCTACTTACAGATACATGTATATATGTTGGATAAAGATAGGAAATTTTCACAGGTTAACTTCTGCTTTTGCATATTTTACGGTCGTTTCTTCTTTGCTGCTCACTGCTAGCTCCTTCCAGTACTGGTTGCCAAAAGTCACATTTTGTGCGGTATCTGGTCATGCACCTTTGGGTTATAATGTGAACCTTGGAAGTCATTCCTACACAAGAATAATTAGTAATAAATCCTCTATACATGGAAATGACTGAAAACCACCTAAATATATCTAGATGGTTCACAGAACATCACTACATTGATACCATTATTTAGATTGGATTTGCTGAGCAGGAAGAAGCTAGCACTTTAGTTGTATGAGAGACTAGAACCCACGAAATTCAGGGCCCTTCCCCCTTAATGAAGTTTCTGGAAGTTCAGTAGTCTGTAGCATGCTGAAATGTCCGTTTCTTTTTTTTGAATCGGAGTCTCACTCTGTCGCCCAGGCTGGAGTGCAGTGGCACGCTCACGGCCACCGCAACCTCGACCTGTTGGGCTTAGGTGATCCTGACACCTCAACCTTCCAAGTAGCTGGAACTACAGGTGCACACCACCAGGACTGGCTAATTTTTTGATTTATTGTAGAGGCAAGGTCTCTCACAAAGTTGCCCAGGCTGCTCTTGAACCCATGGGCTCTGGCAATCCTCTTACCGCGACCTCCCAAAGTGCTGAAATTATAAGTGTGAGCCACTGCGCCCGGGCAATAATGCTTCTCATTCTGTCGCCCAGACTGGAGTGCAGTGGCCGCTCCCGGCCACCGCAGCCTCGCCCCGCTGGGCTCCGGCGATCCTTCCGCCTCCGCCTTCCGAGTAGCCCGAACTACAGGCGCGCGCTACCACGCCCGGCTGATTTCTTGATTTATTGTAGAGATGAGGTCTCGCTTGCCCAGGCGGGTCTCGAACCCGCGGGATCAGGCGATCCACCCACCTCAGCCTCCCAAACCGCGGGATTACAGGCTGAGCCACCGAGCTCGGCTTGAGTGCTTACTTTTAAAGGAATATAGATTCTTCTAATTCTTGTCTGTATGGTAAAACAGGTATTGGCATAAGAACTCAAAGGTGAGCAGTTTAAAATGGATGTGTGCTTGGTTTGGTTGCTCAAATGCTTTCCCAGTCTTTACTCTCAATCTAATTTCAAGAGACTTTTCTGTCAAAAGTTTCAGGACAAATCTGTGATAGAAAACAAGACATGTCACCTCCTTATATGGTGAAGCTATGTTAGATACACAGGATGAGAACTGACCAGGAAGGGAAGATGATTTATTTTATTACATAATGTTTAGGGTCTGGTTCTTGTTACCTTGCAGGTTAGGAAGGATTGCATTGATTTGACTGAAGTAAAAACATCAATGAAAACTTAAGAGGGAGCTGAGGTGGATGAAGACCTTTTAATCTACACTGTATAGGTGGTTCAAATTCTCTGAATAATTTCATGTCAAAATAACAGTTACCTAAAAATAAATACTACTACCAGTATGCATGGAAATGACCTTAAGATTTGCTTCATTAAAGAAAAAATTTGTTTAAATGTTTTAAGTTGTATAAATGTTTAATTATTACTTATAATTAAACAATTCTGGACTGAAGTTAAAGAGATAACTATTCACTAGTAAGAGCATATTTTCACAACTAAGTTAAATCCTAGACTAATTTACTCAGAGGAGTTAAGAAATTCTTTTTCTTTACATACCTTGCAGTTTTGTTGTGAGGATTAGAAAAAGTAGGTAAAGTATCCAGCATACAGTACAAGCTCAATACATTTATACCTATTATAATATTCAATGAAAGAATGAAAGTCGTAGAAAGAAAAAAGTTTGGATGATATTACAGTGAATAAAATAACTGATTCTTAGGTATGCAACAAGTAGTCAATTTATGAGCACGTTAGACAAGGGAAGGGCTACTTTTATTTACCACAAGGAAGGGACTGTTGTATCCTTAGGGACAGGAACCGCACAACTGTGGGTAGCAGTATGGCCCATGAACTCCTAAATGAAATTAGATCACATCCTGTGCCACCCCAATCTCTCCACTAGTAGGAAGAGTCTGTCTATTATGATTCAACAAGGCCAAGGGGCCCATATTTCTCCAGAGGAAAATTAAGTCTATAATCAAATGTTCCTGGGAAAGGTTGGGGTCATTTTTATACTTATGCTGTGGTGGATCAAAACTTTTTTTATTTTTTTCGATTAGCTGGGCATGGTAGCACCTGCCTATAGTCCCATCTACTTGGGAGGCTGAGGCAGAAGGATGGCCTGAGCCCAGAAGGTCGAGGCTGTGGTGGCGGTGATCATGCTACTGCACTCTATCTAGCCTGGGAAACAGAGTGAGACTTCAACTAAAAAATAAATAAATAAATAAAAATACTTTTTTCCCCCTGAAGTTCTCTATTTCGGAATCAAATGTCAGCTCTATGGAGTATATTGTCCCCCAGAGAAGGAAAAGGAGGAGGAAAGAAAATCAGGAACACAGTTATTGGTTTTCCCCTTTACATCCAAATAAGAGAAGTCTTGGGAGGAGGAAAGCTGGGAAGCATGCATGCACTTGCCTCATGCATTTCTTTGTGGGGGAAACAGCATGGCATGGTAGAAAGAACTGAACAATTTGTACCAAGTCAGACTTGAATTTGAATCTTGTCACAGCCACCTAATCATTGTGACCTTAGCCAAGCTATTTGATCTTTCTAGCTTAGTTTCAGTTGCATGATGGAGATAATATTACTTACCTTTGAAAATTGTAATATGTAAAACAGAGACCATGTAGTAAAGTATATTTTGGAGAACACCAAACTCCAGGAGATATAAATCTGTGCTCTAACCACTCAAGTCTCCATGGTCAAATAAATGTGGGAAAAGCTACTTTACTAAATACCTTTCTTGAAGGTTCACAGCATACACACTGGCAAATACATTAACAACTCTGAGAAATTCTGCAGTAGTAAAGGAAACCTGGTTTACAGTTAAGCATATTGCCTTATTTGCTTGGGGAGGACTTTTTTTTTGTTTTTAAGTTATTTAATTGCATCTCATAGAACATTTTTACCTTAACATGATTTGGGAAGCCTTGGGCTAGTATAGATTTACATAAATGACAGCTATTATCTGTGGATTTCTCAGTGTGTACCTGGAGGATAACTAAGAATAGAAGGGGTTGTCTTTAGTCCAATATAAAGCTAATAATGAAGATGGAAAGTTCCTGTAGGGAACAAGGCTAACATAATTAGGTCATAGTTAATCTATGTGACGATTTTCCTTTTGTCTGTTATAGTGATGTAAATCAATACTGGAAGTGCAAGACTTTGAATATACATTTTGGATTCACATTAATGGTCTTTGACAAATTAAATACATACCCACATGCGTTTTGCTTGAGTTAAAGACAGGATAAGATATTCTCTTTGTTCATGTTGTTTAATTATAAAATAAACTTGTTTAAGAACTCATTTGATACTTATCATGAGCTAATGCCTCTAGTTCTTTAATGATGAGCTTTCCTTCCTGTATTTAGGTGAATAGTTAGCAGTTTTCTAACTAAGAGTTGGGTCTAGGTTGATTCTCAGTACCATAGTTTATCAGCTACACGACCTTGGACACGTCATTTAATTTCTCTAACTTCAGTTTTCTCATCTGGCACTCCACTTGAAAACTTTATTGAAAGGAGTAAGCACATTAATCCACGTAAAGAATTTATTTTGGCACATGGTAAGCAGCTAATACATTTTAGTTACTATTATCTGTAATACAAACAGATCTATTTAGAGACACAATTAAAATATTTATTGAACAAAAAAAACTAATATACGCTGGGCTGAGTATTGGTCTAGGTGCTTTACAAATCACTGAATTCTTACTGAAGTTAAGTAACTTGCCCAAAAT
The DNA here is from genome assembly GCA_963574415.1 of Tarsius wallacei. NCBI lineage: Eukaryota > Metazoa > Chordata > Mammalia > Primates > Tarsiidae > Tarsius > Tarsius wallacei. Next base: position 5,175 of record CAUYQG010292203.1, read on the forward strand.
GACATGTCTACCAAGGGCAGAGATGGGACCACTGTGCTCTGCTCCTTCCCATATAAGACACAGGAATGGGACAGTGACTCCTCAGTGATTTTTTTATCCCTTTTCTTCTCCTCAAGGCTGGAGATACGAATACTTTTCTATCTTGGGTTGTGAGATCAGTGGGTGAGATTTCATTCTTATTGATGTGACAAGTATAGGGATTTGTTATGGATCTATAGCTTTGGTAAAGCTTTAAGTTTCAAACATATCATTTTATTATTATATTCCAAGGGTAAGTTTAGCTTTATCTATCCCCATTCTTCCCATCAGTGACATGTATTCCTGAAGTATTTAATTCCACCAATCATTATTTATCATATTTATGAACTTAACTGTACATTTTTAAGTTTTTCTTTTTTTATGTACTTAACATGTATTTTTGATTGTGGTGCATAAAATTATGGGGATGTTCACACAGTATCCTCTACTTTGTAGGAAAATTCCAGTTACTGTTTTCTGAGAAAACTTTTTTTTTTCCCCTTGATGGATGGCTGAGCTGTTCTTACCTTACAGTCTTAAAGCTGGATTTCAGAGATACATCTTAGACTGAAGAGGTGTCTACTTTGTAGTCAGATAGATCTGGGGTGAGATCTGGGCTCTTAATTTCTCTTTATGGCTATATATTTATTTGTGCAAATAATGAACCTTTCTAAGCTTTCATTTTCTTCTGGAGTCGAGAGGATTCAATAAGACAACACACGAAAAGCACTTAGTATGTGCCAGGCACACAGTATGTGTTCAAAAAACATGGAAAATTATGTTATTTAATAACAATAAAGCAAAAAATGTTTTTCTTTGTACATAAGACCTATTCAGATAAGTTCTTTGCTTCCCTTTCATGTGAGTACTGCATAGAACACTTTGATGAATAGCAACATTATTTTTCCTTAACCAATATTTTTAATGTTTTTTGTTTAGTTGTGCTTTTGAGAAGGTGTTAATTTTCCTTCTGACCTATAAGTTGTTTCTATAATACTGCAGATAAATCAGACCTACTCACAACTTTTAAATCAGAACATTTATTGGGCATGACCCACCTTGTCCTCAGAAAAGTAATTCGTGCTGTTAAGTCCTTGCTGAAGAATTTACTTGTATACAGGGGCTCCTGAAAGCTGAATAGACAAATATTTCATTTTTATGTTATGTAGCCATGGTCAAATGTGTGTGTATGTGTGTACGTGCACGTGTTTGTATGCGTGTACACATGTTCCTAGCTTCTTTCTGCCCAAAATATATATGGTGGTTGAAGTTTTAAAATAATCCTTGTCAGTTTAAGCTACATACAACGCACCCTACAGGAATAACAAGAATATTATCGGGCCTATTAAGTGCCAAACAGTGTGCTAGTTGTATTTCATAAATTATTTTAATTTCTCACATCATATTCCCCCAGTTTTACAGATGAGAAATCGCAGTTTCGGAGAGTTTAGAAGACTTGAGGAAGTCTACACAATTTATAAGTGCCAGGACCAGGATATAAATCCCAATTCTTATGTCCACAACCTGGGCTGTCGCCACAACACTGCTCTGTGACCACTGCAACTTCTGTTAAAACTTTTCTTCTCATTCAGAACGTATGTGCTAAACACCCGGGTTTGGCTCAGCTCAATGGTCCCGGAGTGTTTTTATTTCTCCATATTAAAGGCTTGCTAGTAATATTTAATATGTTTGTCTTCGAATATCACATGGTAATAAAAGTTTAGATTGTTTGAAAAACTACATCGATGAATGATAAATGCAGTCAGATAAAGGGTAGATGTAATTGATCGATTAAGAGTAAAAAGGACTCCAGTGATGTAGCAGTACTCATAGTCTTTCAGTAACTAAAACATTAAAACAACAGGTTTTACTCGATGCATTAACTCAGTATATGGGAATAGTTGTATCCCATTCTTTGCCATTAATTCTCCCTAAATTAATTCCTAGAGAAATTATAGGCAAATAGCACCTTCCCCGCAGCGCTTTTTTTATACTGTAAGATAAGGATTAAGAAACCCTGTGGCCCAGTTAGAAACCCATTTTGTAGTCTCTTTGTACTGATAAAATTTCTTCTGGCACTGAACTCCCACTGTCAAAAATACTGTAACATTTTACTAGTTTGCAAAAGATGAAAATGTTACCAGATGTTAAATTCAAGAAGTAAGTTAACAACTTCTGTTTTCAAATGGGTAGGTTTCCATCTTAAAAAGAAATAAAAAAGACTTCGTTTACCAGCCACAGTATAAAATAAAAGTCGAATCATTTCTGACTTGAATTTTATAATTATTTAGTCTCACAGGATTGAGCTTTTGAATAATGGGATATGTGCTAATTACCTTAATCCCTGGCAGGCTTTATAAATGCTTTCTTTTGAACCAAAAGGCCTGTATTTCCAGAACAAAGTAATTAAATAACTTTCACCCAGTGACATTATGGCCACAGATAGCACATGTTTTAATGTAGGAAATCTTACCATTATTCATTCGTGTGTTGTGTATCTTTGGCACTTCCATGATGATTTCTCTCCCATCCTGGTCTGGCTCCTTAGCATAAAAGGTTTATTGAAATGAAAGCATTTCAGAGGTCATTTTCTCACCTGACTCGTTAATCAGGGATGGCATTTTTACTTAGTCCAGCTATTCTCTGCGCGAGTAAGATTAGTAGATCTGTAACCACACAGAGAATGTGAGAAAAGAATAGGAGAAATGAATCCGTGTATCAAGTGAGGTGTGGGCCTGTGTTTTTATTAGTCTTTTGATGGATTGCACTGGATACTTGGGGGAAACACACATGTGGCATTTTTCATCTGTATCCCAGAAAGATTTTTCAATGTTTCACCTTAGGTTCTTCAAAGAATAATTCTTTGATTCAGTAATAGCTATAGAAACCTTCTCCTTTGATATCCAAGGGTGGTACAGGACTCTTCTTTTGATTAAGGAGTGCTCAGGCAATTGAAGAACATTACAATAGATGAAATAGGGAGAGTATGTCAATCACCTTACATTGTCAGGCCCATATTAAAGACAAAATTGAATTAAGTGTGAAAGAATATTTGCTACTACATATTCAAATATACAGAGTGATTTTTTTACCTCACCCTGTGTGATTTTTTTTCTCTGTTTCTTCCTATGAAATGTTCATTTCAATCTTTATTCTGAGCAGTCAGTAAAGACACTACCAAAATGGTGAGAGATGAGCTCAATATTTCAACATCAAATTGGCAAATTGATAGTTGTTGCTTAAATACCAGAAAACTTTAGTTTCAGGGATTTATCTCTTTGAGTGCATTATTTTGTCTGTGGTTTTCTCAATACTTGAACCTCCTCACTTGAGATGGGACAGTGAAAATGTGTTACTGAAGATGGTTTAGTGCTCCACATGGGAATTCAAATAAAGAACCTTTAGTTTTGTATTATGCTTTCAGAATATTCCAAAATTAGCATAGAATAATATTTCATTACAGATACTACCTTAAATATGATAATGTGGATACGGCTTCACTGGCAATATATATATATATATAAGCTTACGTAAAAAATGTCTTTCAATCAGAAAGCAATTTGTTGATTCTAAAATCTATATTGAAACAGAGAACTTAAAGCTGCATTTATACAACACCACTGATTCAATAACTTTCACGTGAAATTTGGCTTTTATGTTAATGACTGTATTTACAGACTTGCGCACTTCTCTCCTGAACTCGAGACACACTAGTACTGTCTCACAATTTTATCCCTTCTTCCCTTTCTTTTCTCCCTCTTTTCTCTCTCCTTCTCTCTCTTTCTCTCACCTCTTTCTCCCTTTCTTTCTCTCTGCCTCTTCCTTCCCTCCTTCTCTCCCTTCCTTTTTTTCTTCAATAAGTAAAAACTGAACACTTACTTTGAACTGAGAGTTGTTATGGACTATAAAACAATAAATGAGGTACTCACAGAATTTAAAACTTCAAGAGGAGACATATTAAAGCCATAATTTTGTAAATCCACATATATTACAATAGGGATAAGTGACAAACATATTTTTCCTACTGGTTTCCCACTAAAATCTGAGTCTTCTGTTATCTTTTTTCTCTGCATTGCTAGTATTATCATTCATCATATCATGCGAGCATGAAATCCAGGAGTTCTAGACCCTGTCCTCCCTCCTTAACATCTAGTCTTTCAATTAGTCAATTATATATTCTTAACGTGTGTTGGGCCCATTTCTTCTGTTAATTTCCTTCATTCCTCCCTATAGGCTATCATTATTTCTCCCATCCATATTTCACTAATGATTTTCCATAGTCATCTTCTTTTTTTTTAAGCTACCACGCCTGGCTAATTTTTTAATTTTTTCGTAGAGATGAGGTCTTGCTATGTTGCCCAGGCTGCTCTCGAACTCCTGGCTCAAGCAATTCTTCTGCCTCGACCTCCCAAAGTGCTGGGATTACAAAAAAGAGCCACCATGCCTGGTCTCATTTTCCATTATCAAACATATTGAGTGTCCATTAGTACCAGACATTGTACTGGAATTCCTTTAAACACACCTATATGATATTGTTTTCCCTTTTCCTGAGTTGATAAACTTTTGATGAATTGTCATAGTCTCTGTAATAAATGCTAAACTCTGAGGCATGGTATTTATAATCCTTCAATTTAGAACATAAGTTTTTTTTCTTCTTATTTTTCTTCTCTTTCTTTTTTCCCCCTAGATCTCACCAGTCAGTTGTCACCACTATTTTACCGAACCTTTACCATACCTAACCTTTTCATTACTCTGAATCTTTCTAAATACTTATCTCTGTGACTCTCAACTATTCTTCAATTGACACGTTTATACTTATCCTTAACTTCATAGTAATTCTTCTGTCCTCACTGAAACTATCCTGACTTTCCTACTTGTTTAGTCTGTTTTTCATTCTTATGTTATATTTACATGATGCCACTTGTATTAGTCACTGATTTCTTCAAGCCAGAGACTGTGCCTTATTTATTCTCCATTCCCAATGTTTATCTCATTACTAGTGCATAGTAGCTGCCAGTAAAAACCAAACACAAGGCTTAGTAACTTAATGAACATTCAGTTTTTTTTTCATTTATTAAACAATCAGTTGTCAAATATTCTTTCACAAGATCACAACTTAACCAGCAAAAGGAATTATTTTATTATTGATATAAAAATAACTATCCTGTGAAAGTGAAAATAAAGAGTCAATGTCATACATAAACCTTTAGTTTGTAAGATGTTTATCTGGGGAGACATTCTCTGTCCTTTCTTATCCTGGTTGGAAGGGATGAAGCAGCTAGTGAATACCTGATGTGTCTGGGAGAAAGAGAATGAAAACAGATTAAGGTCAAGTGGTAGTTTTGCTTCCAGGGCAGGTGAGGCGAAGGTGATCTCTGTGTACACAGAATTTAAATCCATATATTTTTTTCCTATCATGAGTGCCTTCTCAAACTCGCCTGTTTTCTCCTTCAAAACTTGACACAGTAAGATTGCAGATTACAGGTTATGTGCAGTGTTCTGCTACGACTCTTTCTATTCAGACATTGAATTTGTGCTCTATTGTTTGGCACTTATAGCTGTGCTGCCTTGATGCTGTTTCCACGATACTGTTGTGTGTGTACACGCTTGTGTGCATGCGTGTGCTTGTGAATTTACAAAAAAGAGATGCACTGTGGCTTTTCCTTTGAACTACATAGCAGAGATTCAATGCCTGTGGAAACTTCATCCTCTTGCTTTCCAAAGACTAACCAACCAAGTGATAAAACATTTTCACCGGTCTATTTGGAAAGTCTTTATAGTGTTTTCGCTTGGCAACTGAAAATTACAATTGTATGCTGCCTTTTAGAATGCAAGGCATAGTTAGAGTTCACTTAAAAGTAAATGTAGAGGGTGTAGGTTTACATCGTTATTGCTCAGACCTGCCTCTGCGTAGCTTGGTTGTTACATTGCATGTGTCTGTTCTCTCAAAGCAAGGTGATTGGCAAGGGTCAGGAAAAGTGTGTGACTGAAGCCCAAATAGACCAGAAACAATTTCTCTGTCCTACAGGATTGCTCTCTAAGGTCAATATTTCATTTGAAAGCAGCTTTGCTTTGAATATGACAGATAGGTTTCATAGATGACCACAGGGAATCAGTTGGTTCCTGGAATAAGTAATAAGAACTGAAACAGTAATCATTTCCTCAAGTGTAAATTTGACAACTGGGCTATGTCTGACTAATATCGAACATCTATATCGACCTGTTGAGGTCAATAGTTGGGCTTAGTTATGCTCTGTATTGACTGCTTACATTTTCTAAATGAGAAAGAAATGGCCAAATGGGAAAATTGAATTGCACCTGGAGAAAGGTTTTAATTTTTTTAGTGTAATTTAATTTTATATGGTAAATGAAGGCTACCTTTTGAAAATTTGGTCTTAGGTTTATTTTGATCTTATGAATTAATTGTATACAGATCGATGTGTTTTTAGAGTAATTAGGATAAAATACTTATTTTCATACAACGATAAACCTTGGCCTAAGTTGTTTTTATAAACCACGAGATGGTGCAGCATGATGGCAAGAGCCTTTGGCTTTGGATCCACAGAGATCTGTGACTAAGCTCTGACTCTTTTTATGCCAGATGACATCTCTGGGCAAGTGCCTTAAGCTATTTGGTTCTCATTTTCTTAATTAATAATAATATAGCAGAAGTCCTCTGATCTGATGCAATTAGGACTGATTTTTGATTAATGAAAAACACAGTTTGAGTGGGGAATCGTAAAAATAACATTTGTACAACACAAAAATTTAATTTTACCTAAAAGTCTAAAAATACATTCACTCAACAATCTTTTGATGCCAGGCCAATATCAATTCTCTGGATCGAGTCTGCTGATTAATATAAAATTTCTTACCTATTCCTAATGAACTGTGATCACTTTTAGTTTTTATTTATGCAGAGTGGCAAATAAAGACCCTTGCAAAAGAAACTAAATACAGTGACCTTTGGGATATTTTACAATTTTGTCTTAATTTTTTACATTTGTCACATCTATACCTAATCCAATAGCAATTTATTTTAGCGATTAGCATTTTCAAGTCTTTTTAAAATAGCCAACCTCTTTTTGTTCTCACATCTTAACATTTAAACAGGTTGCATAATGACAAAAACAAGCCGATGGCAATAAGCAAATGTGTGGAGAAATGCAGCTGGTTCTTGCTAACTATATGTCACCACTGCTAGGAGGGGAAGGGCCCTATTTAGAACACTGCTGCCATCCCATTGAATATGTGAATCACATATGTAATTTTACATTTTCCGGAAGCCACATTGAAAAGGAAAGATAAAAGGGTGAAACTAAGTTTAATGATATATTTAGCTCAATACAGTTTATCATTTTAACAGGCAATCTATATAAAAATTATTGAGATCTTGACATTTTTTGTTCATATAAAGTCTTCAAAATCTGGTGTGTAGTTTGCACCTATAGCGTGTCTCAGTTCAGAGCAGCACACTGCAAGTATTCAGTAGTCGCACGTGGCTAGTGTTTACCACTGTGGAGAACACAGCTCTAGAGATCAATCTATTATTCACACATTACCAATGTGCCATGAATTTTAGCCCTTATTTGTGCCAGAGAAATGAACAACTATGGTTAATCCAATGAGGCACTTAAGGGAAGATTTGTTAACTGAGGTAGGTTGCACTGGACCTACCTCACAAGTTCTTTATAACGATTTGTAATATTGAGAAACTACTATGCAATCACTACACTTACCTGCATTCCATATGTCATGTCATTTATTCCTCCCTAGGGAGCTTGGAAACAGATAGTATTAGTCAGTTCTGGAAAATTGGGACTCAGTGAGGTTAAACGACTTGTCCATAATCACTCAGCTAGTAGATAGTGAAGCCATTCAAAAACTGTTTCTTGTTCTCAAGGCATTGTTCTAAAAAAAGGTTGGTATTATTTATTGTAATAACAATGATGATGATGTTATATCTGATCTTTTGTCATCAAGTTCTCCATCTGTCTTATGCTGTCTTTGAAGGGTTGGAATCATTTGCAGTCATCAATTTGCAGTAACTGAGTTGAGGGTACTGTGTAAGCTGTTGTTCAAACACCTTTCTACTTCTAACCTCCAGACCTTTGCTAGTGTTGTTCCCTGGTTTGAAATGCCTTCTCAGCACCAGCCTGCCACTCCCTATTGAACAAATTAGGTTAAATGCTCCCTCCTCTCTAAGGCTTTCCTAGACTCTCGGGTTATAACAATCTCTTTATTTGCTTTTATTAGAAATGTGACTGTTTCATTTCTTTTCTTGGGAATATTTGTTGACTTCCCTAGTACATTGTTGTCTTGATAACTTACATGTGTATAGCAGTGTCTTGGTTTCCTTACTGATGCTCTAACAAATTACCACAAACTTGGTGGTTTTTAACAACAGAAATGTATTTTCTCCCACTTCTAGAAGCTAGAAATCTGAATTGAGTCCTATGGGACTAAACAAGGGCTGCTGTCCCTCAGGAGGCTCCAGGGGAAAATCTGCTTCCTCGCCTTTTTGGGCTTTGGGTGACTGCTGTCACTCCATGGCTTGTGGCCACGTTGCTCCAATCTTTACTCCCTGTGCCATGGCACCTTCTCCTCTTTGGACTTAGTCAAATCTCCCTCTGCTTTCTCTCTTATGGGGGCACTGATGATTACATTTCGTGCCCACCCAGATAATCCAGGCTAATATTCTCATCTCAAGATCCTTTTCTTTAACCGGGTGTGGGTCCAGCTACTTGGAAGGGTGAGGTGGAAGGATTGCCTAAGCCCAGGAGATCGAGGTTGTGGTGGCTGGGAGCCTGCCACTGCACCCCAACCCGGGCGACAGAGTGAGTGAGACTTCTACTCAAAGAAAGAGAAAAAAAAAAGAAAAAACAACCCTTATCTTAATCACATTGTCAAAGTCCCTTTTGTCATATCAGGTAAGATTCACAAGTTCCAGAGATTAGGACATGGATATCTTTAGGAGCCATTTCACCTACCACAAGCATTTTAAAAGAAAAAACAGTACTTACTTCTTTTTATCCCATTGGCACCTAGGGTGATGTTATGCTTAAAATAAATGCTCAGTGGATATCTCTTGCTTGTCAATTCTACTATGGGATTTTGGTGATAAGGTTTTCATGAATTAAAGGATGAAATGTTCATACACATATATATAAACATATATAGGATGTTTTTGTATGCAGACAAAGGCACGGTTGATGAATACAAATGTAAAATGACTGAATTAGGGAAAAGAGATTTAACTTCTAATCTCAAGGAAATTCCAAACCTGTTGGTTTCTTTTCTTCAAAACTGTATGGGGAAGGAACAACCAAGCATGCTGTGTTGCCCAACTCCAGGGAGTGGTGTGCTCATCACATTCTGTGTGTCTATGGAGGAGTTCCTGGACACACAATTAATGCACCTTAGTTACAATGAGAATGGTGCTCCCTGGCCTTGGGCAGAGAGAAGGTGCTATCAAAGGGGAAAAAAAGGAGTGTGGCAGTTTTTCTATGTACTATTATTTAATATTAATCTTCTAAAATATTTAAAATTAGCTCACCTTGAACATTACTTGCCATTTTTTCTTCTTTGTTTTTCTTTTTGCAGTAGCTCTTTCTAACAGGCTTGTGGCATGAGAGACATTCTGAAAGAAAGTACTTCTATGATGGATGGGACCTAAATGTTTGGAATTTGTATAGACTTTGGGTTTAGGATTATGATTGCAGAAGATGATTGAGGCTGAAATCTGGCAACTGTGATGCTAAAGAGGCATTCTATCAAGTTAAATATCCTCCCACAGGAAGTATCCCCCTGCTATCCTTATGTCAGGTCTCCTGTGAGTAGCGGTTCTCCCTTGGGCTCCCGTCTTACACAGGGACTACCTCCACCATGACATGTTTGCATCTGCTTGTCTGTTCTTCCCTGGACTGTAAGAGATTGAGGTTTGAAGTTCATTGGTGTTCACTCACTAATCATACCATGTGCCAAGACCTGAGCCAAGCACCATAAATGATATGGGAGACGAAGATATTGTTGCTGCCCTCATGATGCCCACATTGTAATTCAAACAACAATTCTAATCAAAGCTACTTCTTACTGGGCTTACTGGGCTTACTATGTTCTAAATGAGTGTGTTAGCACACTTAATCCTTTCAACAACCCCGTGGGATAGGTACTATTTGTATTCTTATTTTACAAATGAGGAAACTGAGGCATGGAAACTGTAAGAGGCTCCCCCAAGGTCACACAGCTGGAGTTAGAACCACAGTAGTCTGATTTTTGAATTCAGGGCTCTTGATCGCTACATTATAGTGACTCTTGGCCAGTGATTGTGAGATAAGTGTGTTGTGATATAAGCATGGACCTTATACTGATGAGTGAACTTAAGACTAGTTTTTTAAAAAAACAGTCAGTTTGGGGTGGGAGGGAATGGGGAAATGGAAAAATGTAAACACTGTGTAAATGGAAAATTCAAATTGTCTCTACAATTATATGGGTATGTAGTGGAAAAAAATAATAGGGGAAACTATATGTATATATATGTGTGTGTATATATGTACACACACACACACACACACACACACACATACTTAGACCAATGAAGGAATCTATTTAATACAGAAGTGAAGGAGGGATAGATATATCAGTTTGGTGAAGCCTATAGAAAGAGAGAGAGAAAGAGAGAGAAAGTTGACAGACCAAGGCTTTAGGTAGAGACAATGATTGCCTGTGCAAAATCTAAAGACAAGAGAGAATTTGCCAGGGTTAAGGGAACGGAGCAACTGTCAATGCTAGAGATGGGAGATTATCAGGCTAAAACAATGATGACCTTTATCCTGGAAGCTTTTAACCCAAAGCTCAGCATAGAATAAACATAAACGTAACTATATAATTCACAACAAACCAATATATAAATAATTAAGTGCACACAATACATGCCACATTTTGTTGTTGTTAATATTTTTGGATTTTTTACAAAAGTTTCTGATTATGTGGACAATGAGTTAGGTAAAAGTCTCACCTAGAGCATCCAGGAAAATAATTTTCGCAGAACTGGGAGCACCTTAGTAAAACTGAGGTGCGTGTCATGATCTTTTCCTGCTTAGAGATCATGGGTTACTTGCACTAGCTGAGACCCATCATTATGATAATGGAATATCAGTGGACTGAGAAATGTGTACATTCTTGTTAGTAGAGATTCCTGGCCAATAGGATCCAGGAGGGTAATCAACTGTTTTGTTTTATTTTTCTTCCATTTAATATTTTGTTTTTAATAGCCATACCAAGGACTGCCTTAGAATCAAGAAAAATTTTTGAAATCAACTTTTAAATGCAAAGTACATAAATAAATAAATTAAAAATAAATAAGATATGCTTGGGGGCCTATTTTGATTTGTTTTTAGCCACAGTGGTAGCTGATTTTGTTGGGATCTCACGAGACAGTGAATGGTGAACACATGAAAGCTGGCTTTTAAAGTTTTCCTTAAAAAGTCCTCAGTGATGTGATGAAATTGCTTCAGAAGGGGACGAATCTCTTCAGAAAGCACCGCAAAGGTAAAGGGGATGAAATCAAAGCAAAAGAGAAGGAAAAACATTATAATAAAAGGCTCATATGTTAAGGAATGTCATTTGGGCTTAGGGGATGGAATGTGAATGGAAAGGAGATGAAATGGAGGAATATTGAAGACTACATAAAACAAAGGGCCTTTGAAAAAGGGACTGGAATCCTAAGGAGTGGGTAGCTGTTCGCTTGAGAAGGAGGCTTTGCATTCCATCCAAATGCTCATTTAGACCAGATGAGATGGTAAAATAAAATAAAGAATTTACTTCCATTGTGCTTAGTGCATATGGACTTTTGTATTAACTTTAAATCTCTCTATCTGCCACACAGAAAAAACCCAGCCTTAAACTATAGGTTAGAAACTGTAATGTGATCGTGGCATTGAACTTAAACTCTAGAACTGACTTTCTGAGAGACCCTACGTGGAATCAGGTTGTATTTCTTCCATTTCAATTCATTCTCTTCCTTGAAAAATGGCAAGGACTTGTGAGATAGGGATCTGGCATGACTAGTTTCCCAAAATAAAAATCACAAAGCCTGGACCTCACTGACAAGATGGGATGTAGTGAAGAAACTGGTCAAAGTCGGCTGTGACCAGTTGAGACCAAGATGGTGTCAAAAGTTACCTCTCCTTGTCCTTTTTTGCTCATTATATGCTAATTATAATATATTAATGCTAGATGACACTCCTGCCAATGCCGTGACACTTTACAATTACCATAACAACTCCCTATAAATTTTAAAAAGGGGAGGAACCTTCAATTTGGATAACTCCCCATCTCTTCCCTGGAAATCCTATGTATAATCCACCCTTTGCTTAGGATATAATCAAGAGATAGCTATACAAATAACACCTCAGCGACGCATGGCTGCTGTTCTTCCTATAAACCTGCCCAGGCTGCTCTGACTGTGGAGTAGCTTGCTCTCTACCTTTCAGTAAACTTGTTTTCATTTTCCAGCTGAAACCCCTGTAATGCATGTGGGCTATTCGGACTATGGAGTAGCCATTTAGTATCCTACTTAATGGCTCATGCTTGAATTCTTACCTGTACAAAGCCAAAAACCCACTTGGCTTCTCAGGTCAAACCCAATTCTGGAGTTAGCTTACATCATGCATGATAAATGCATGAATTTAAAACCAAGTTTGAGAAAAATAGGTGAAAATGTATAAACACTTTGTAAATAAAAATTTGAAAAAGGCTCTGGTTTCCAATTCCACAAAGACCGTATAGCAATATGAAAATGCTTGAGGTAATGAAAAAAAGGAATTCAAATTTTACATATGCTATAACTACAAGTCGGAAAAAGGGGAAATAATGATATGGTAGAGATGACTAATTTTTCTTTGTGTTTATATTGTATACAATTTTAAAAGGATAGTAGAGTAAAAAATAAATTGTTTCACAATGGTGTTTTTCTCCTTTGGTTGGGCAAGTCTTCATTCCATCCACAGTTGGAAAATATAGAGGTGGCCTATTTCTTACACTCACCATTTGTCAGAGGGAACCCATGCCCTGATACAGGAGAGACGAGAGTCTTTAGAGAAGAATCTGGGGGGAAATCATGGCTTTATCCCACTAGTATATACTTATTTCTGTTAACAGCTCCTCTACCCCTAATTTCAGTACATAATTAAAGCCTAGATCACACACAAAAGTTTCCCCAAGGAGTATGTTTTAAGTAGCTCCAGGAAGATATGTTTCCAAATATCAATTATTGGGAAGTTATTCCTCTTTTAAAATGAAAATAATACTGAGAGTGACAATCTGATGTTAAGCATACTTTGCTTCTAACTAGTTTAATCTAGATCTCTTTTCCAGACTGCTGCACCAACTGCTGTCTGCCTTAACTTGACTTCGTCCCTCTAGCTCTAACACTTTCCAAACGATCTTCTACACTGTCACTAGTTCTCTTTCTAAAGCTCAGATTAAGTGTCTATTTGTATGCTTAAACACATTGCCTAGAGCAAATTTTCTTTCAAATTGGGGTCACAATTAACTTGGTGGATCACAGATCTTAGAAAATAAACTAGAGTAGAGCTAAATAGGATAGAAAATATCAGTGAAAACAAACTGAAAGAGTAAGTTTTGTTATGTGAATCTTCTATTTTAATTTTTGTGTATATACAGAAGGTGCCAAAAATATATACACATTTTAAGAAAAAAAAAACTGTATTTACATTGTAATACTCAATTTGCACCGATAACAAAAGATGAATACAAGTCATGTTTGACTTCTGCAATTACAAGAGATGCTCAAAGCAGTTACCATCAGCATCCAGACATTTCTGATTTCAGCAAGCTAAAAGTAATACACAAATAACATTGCTTAAAATGCGTACACATTTTTGGCACCCCCCGCATTTGTACTGGGCTGCGTATAAAAAGCATTTCTGTTTTGCACATTGTGACTGAAATTTTGACAGCCATTGGCCTATAAGTCTCAGTTCACATTCAGTGTGGCTTGCAGAACCTTTCATAATCGTCCTCCTTTCTGCTTTCCCAACCTTGCTTTTCTGCTTCCCATTTCTTTAAACATATTACTAATAACTCTCTGCCTGAACATATTTTTATGCCCTGGTGCCTGTGTTCATGCCACTACTCCTTTTCTCTGATGAACCTTCAATGCCCAATTCAAATATTACCTCCTTGTGCTCCCCACCAGGCAGAATTAAGCACTTGCTGTTGTGTTTCGGATGTGACTCTCTCAGAGTACTTAACACATTCTGTTGTATTTAGTATGTCATCTCTCTGCAATTAGAATGTCCTCAGAGAACAACCCAGTATAATTCCAAACTCTCAGCGTCCACTGGATAAATGAAACACAAAAACAAATGAAATAATAACTTTTGTAAAGCATGGAAAAGATATTTTCACTTCATAATTATGGGATTATGAGGAAATCTTGAAGGAAGTAACAAGATTAAAGCAGTGGATTGGGAAGAATCTTCCACCAGCAAATAGTGGCTGAAAATTCCACATAGGAGTAAGGTGTGAAAGGGATAAATCATAGACTGTTAGCTCCGAGGGTGAAAAACTTTTTCATAAACAACTCACTAATTAAAAGAAAATCCAAGTCAAGAATATTTCATGACTTTCCAATATTTGCACTGAGCAGTAACACAAACATCCATAGCATAATTGGTAATAATTGCTAATAGACTAGAGACTACCCAATAAATCTTATTATCTCAAATATTTTGTCAAATTTTCCTCAGTGAATTTACTATTTCTTAGTTGCTAATGTATTTTGTTACTTTTCTTTCCAACTTTTACTATTTTTGGTATAGGACATTCATTTTTATTTCAAAAATGTAATAATTTTCTGAATTTCACAGTTCATTGCTCATGAGAAAGAAAACTGTTAACACAGGGTTAACCGATAATCATTTCTACACCTGACAGACTCCAGATCAGAACTTAAGTTCACTATTATCTGCATTTATTTCTCATTAACACAGTTCACTAGAGATTTATGTGTTTTCACTCTGTCACTGAAATGTGTTATTCTTTCCATTCCTTGCATATTGATAATCATCAGACCTATGGTTTATCTAATTTGAGTTGAATGAAGCAGAACTAGATTAAGTCCAGAGGGAATTAGAATTAATAAGGACAAAAGCCTTGTGTTCCAATTTTATTTAAATAAAAGCTTGACATAAATTAGAATATGCTAAGTATTGCATGTAGCTCAGTTCAAACCACTTTAAGGAGAAAAAAAAAGCAACTTTGAATCTTTGGTGGAAAAACAGATCTCTTTCTTTTTCTTGATGTTAAAAACATTTACAAAAATTATGGCCACACTTTTGTCTTTAATTTCCTTTTGCATTCTTCATTCACTATGGGTTTCTTCTTCCCCTAATTCGTCTATGTGGTTCTTAAATTTTCCCCATTTGTTCTGCTCTTTTTTGCTTATCTCCAATTTTCTTTTTACCCTCCCTGTTTTCTGTGTTCTCCTTTTTTCTTTTCTCTCTTTCCACCTTACAATGTTGTTTAAGCGTGCTGTAAACTTATTCATTCCCCAAAGGCAAAAACAGCTATCTGAGCAACACTTTGTCAGCATAATACATTTACAGAATGCATATTTATGAACCTTTGAGCTTTTATTGTTTCAGAGGGCAAATAAAAAACATGAAAAGTAGCAATATAGTGTTTCAAAGGTCCCTCAAGGAAAACAAAAGTAGCTGGAAATAAATTTGGAAAAAGGTTCTTCTGTAAAAACAGAACCTGGAATTTGTACATACAAAAGTTTGAATAGTAGAAACCATTTTTGCTCTTCCTCCTAAACTAAGACTTAGGAAATTTTAAACTTTTTAATAGGTCTAGCCTCTTAAAGTCTGGAAAATAATAATTTTAAAAGAGGATTGGACATAAACGTTTATAATCCACAGAATCTTAAAACAGCATGTTGCATTTGACTGTAATAAATAAAGGAGGAAGGAGGGAGACTTAAATTGAAAAGCCCATCTTACTTCCAAATTACAAGTTTGGCTTCCAGCATGGAGTCATATTCTAAATGAGCCAGATTAAAGAGTTTGGGACTAAAAATAAAAATCTTATAAAATGCCTTTTGATAGTCTTATTTTAATTGACCTTAGCAAAGTAATTAAATTCTTATTGTATTCTCCAATTCCCCAGAATGAATAGATTATTAATATGTAATACTTGGTGGGGAAGTGGCCAAATAACCAGTCCAGACAAAGTGGGCTAAAATGGAGCAGATAAGGATCTTACGGATGGGAATTCTGAAAACTTCTCAGGAGAACTTGTAAGCCCCAAATCTTCATTTAGACATGAAGGCCTGGGGGTAGGCTTTTCTGGGTCACCTCTGTCCTTCAATACATTCCATTTATTGATGTTGTCAACTTCAAGCTCCTCAATAAATGAAGGAGCATATCCCCAAGATCTGTGTCTACAAAGCATCAAAGGGAACCCTCCAACTTTGAAGTTCTGCGGTTTGAGCAGGTAGGAAGAAAGATTGTCTCTGTAACAATTACCTTGAAGTCAACCTTCAATCGCTAGGCACATAGGTCCTGGCTATAGAATAAACCTAAATTAGGGACCGAGTTCCAAATAGAGAATAAGCTGAAACTAGACTCTTCTACAAGCAGTGGGGAGATGTGGAGACTTCTTAGATCGAGAACCTTAGTAGTATTTAATTTCCATAAAAAATGTTCACTAGAGAGTGGTACATCCTTGATGATCCTATTGCCATTGTACAGTTTAGGTATAGGCCCATAATAACACTCAGAAAGCAATGTCTTCTGTAGCTTATTCAGTATGTGTCTTCAACAATAGTTTTCTTGGCTCTACCTCATCGGGGTCTGATAAAATATCTGCCATATGAAAGCTACTTTAAAATGTATGTTGAGCAAATGGATAGATGGATTAAAGAATAAATTAATGAATGGTTGAGGGTCCTGTAGATTACTGTTACTAGGGTAAGAGAGATTATAATATTTAATGATGATAAATAAATAAGACAAGCAAGGTTATAGATGGCTAGGAATGCATAGCTTTATCTTTTCCAGCATTTTCTTTATGCATATAGTTCACCTTTTTTCTTAAGTTTCACACATGTCACCATCTCTTCAAATGTACCATTTAATAAACTAACTGTGTATCGTGTTATTCATTATATAGAAATATTTTATAGGAAATTTTTCTCCCTTTTATTTGTTAATATTGCTAAATTGATTTTTTGAGATCATCAGTTGGTCAGCATTTCAGAGACTACTCATCAACACTGATGTTTATATTTTCCCTAGATTACAAAGTGTACTATTTAAAAAAATTTTTTTCTCCCTTTTATTTGTTCATATTGCTAAATTTATTTTTTGAGATCATCAGTTGGTCATCATTTCAGAAACTACTTATCAACACTGATGTTTGTATTTTCCTGAGATAACAAAGTACACTATTAAAAAAAAATAGGTGATGAGTTAAAGATAGCCACAAATTACTTGCTCTTCTTGTCTACAGGTAAGTCTATTTCTCACCCCCTTGAATTAGGACTGGATTTATGACTGACATTACCCAATAAAATGTAGTAAAAGTGAGGGTATTCCAGCTCTGTGTCTAAGCCTTCAGAAGTCTGGCAGATTCCATATTCATTCTCTTGGAATCCTATGCTACTATGTAAAGAGTTCTGGATACCCTGCTGGAGAGCTCATACAGACAGAGAGAGGTGACCAGTACATTCCCAGCTGTTCCAGTCATCTTGGTCAAGGTGACAGACTTATAAATGAAGCCATTTTGGATTTCCAGCCACAGTCAATGATCCTGAATGACTGCAACCACACAAGTGATGTCACGTGTGACAAGAAGAACCACCCAGCTGAACCCTGCCTAGACAGCAGAATAAATGGTTATGGTTCTAATTCACTGAATTTTGGAGGTAGTTTGTTACATTGGAGCAGCTAATTGGAACATTCAAGAGCTCTTTTGTGAATATTTAATTTAGCCTTAAAATGATGTCCCCAATTATGCGTTCTTAGCAATAAGTCTGCCAACACCTAATGTAAGTAAAATATTCATTATAATTAAAAATCCTTATCATCAGCCACATTTCATCATTTGCTCTTACAAGCCTTTAGATTTGTTTTTTATTTTCCCACTGCTTTGCTCAGCAGCTCTCTTTAAAACTTGTGTCAATGCTTCAAGAATAATGTTTTTCTGGAATTTACAACTTAGCCATAAGACTTTGACCTAGGCTGAACCTTGGTATCTAAAGTATCAGAAAGGGGCATTTTTATGTTTATCTTGTAATGGCCTCAGAGAGTTGAGTACTGACCTTATGTCTTTTTCAATGTATGCTTTCTCAGTAGAGCAGCTTTCAATGTCTGACGGTACCTGAGTTTTATAGAATCATCGGTCTATTTGACACTCAATTCTTCTATAGCAGTTCAGCTCATTCTGTCTGGTATGCTAAATTGGACATTTTGATGAAAAAGCAAGTTACAATTGACATAATTTTCCAAAGTGAGTGTGCAATTTCTTCTAAGGAACTAGCTTAAAAATGGCTCACATCCAGTGACTCACATCCATTCTAGGGGAATAAAGAGATTTTTGTTGATGAAGAAAAAAACATCTCATACGGAGAACTTGGTTAGGCAGAGCAGCGCCTTGAAGTTTTCTGACAAAGAGAAGGGTAAGAGTTCTTTCCCTCTGCATACTAAGTTCAGTGAGGGAACTGCAATGGGACCTTGGAGAATGTGGGGTGTGTTCCCTGCAGTCATGGGGCATAGTAGATCCTGATTCATATTAAGGGCCGGGCTATAACCATGGAGTGAGGGCTAACTCTGAGAGTGCACAACACGATCTTCCAATAGCAAGTTAAATGTAAAAGAATATCAGGAACCAGATGGGGGTCACTCGATTGTCAATCCCTTTTAAAGAGGATCCTGCCCAGTAGGGAAGATTTCTAGGTGCAGGTCTTCAGAAGAAAGAGATGTGGAATGTCCCAGGAGGGAGTGAAACAGAGCTAATGTCAGGAGCAGGCACTTAAAAGAGTTGCCCTGTACTTTGCCTGCACCAGGGCCTTGGGCTCCAGGGAAGTCAGGGAGACTGGACAGAACCTGGGAGAGAAAGTCAACTTTGACAACTGTAGACCAGAGAGCACAAAGACAGGTTCTAACAGTTCCAGACAGGCTAGAACTCTCTTTACTTCTCCTTCTTTCTCTTTCTTTGCCACAGCTGGGACAGAAATATCTGCCAGTGGAGAAGAGATGAGAAGAAAGAGAGAAGAGCTGTATCTCCTTCCCCATAGTAATGACAAGTCCACAGAAGGCCCCAGCTGGAAAGAGAACAGTTTTTATTTAAGTCAAGTATGAAATTTTGCTTATTACAGAGCATGGATGCTTTTGCCTGATTTGAGACTGTGCTTTTGACTTACATTGACTGTGGGATGTTCTGTTACCCAAGACAAACCAGAAAAATCATGGGAGTCAGAGCAGAGAAAATACTGTTTCCACTAAATCCATTTTAAAAGTACACAGGGAGACAAAATAAAATTGCATCATGATTACATTCCATGTAACAGATATATTGCAATTCAATATATCTGTTACATAATTCAATGGATTTTTAAAAAAATTGCTAAAGTATTTATAATCTAATTAAAATCTATTCTTATATCCTTTCACAGTAATAAAAACTTTATTTATTCCCCACATCTTTACTTTTTAAAAAATTATAATGAATGCAAAGAATAGGGCACTTTGAAATTGTTTGAACAATAAATATGTTTAAAAGCTCACTATTATTTATTAATATTAGATAATATGCTAACATTTTTCCTGGGATAACCTTGGTCAAAATCTATCATAATCTCAGATCCCAAATTCATAATTGATGTAATTTATTGGTACATTATAGTCAGTGATTAAATCTGCCTTCATGCATTTTATATCATAAAGTGGTAAATAGTATATAGACAACATAGATGAGAGAAGCTTATTATCTTTTAAAAAAATTTAGTAGGGGCTGTCTATTGATTTTGTAATTGAAGTGACTATAAATATAATAGTAAAACTTCTTCACGAATACACACTTTTTTGGTACAGATGTAAAGTCATACAATCAACAAGAGTAACTGTCTGATAAAATTCTTTTACTATTTTATTACTACAAATAATATTTTTAATAATAATTTTTCTACAAGAATTTCTAAGTTCTTGCTCAAGACATATTATTTTGACTTACAAAAGGAAGAAAAGAGTTATGGAAAGGTTAACTGACTTGCCCAAGGTTAGATATTAAATTGATAAAAGGAAACTAAGTATCCCAACCTAAAAGCCTCAAACCACCAGACTAAATGTAAGGTCTGTATAAAACATAAGGGAACAATACAGCCTTTAGGGAAAATGTGAAAGGAGGTGTATACCCCATGGGTGAACTGAAAGGTCTGTTCTATTTCTTGTTTTTCAGCTTATTTGAGTCTTTATGGAGCTCTAGAAATAGATATATCCAATATGTATCTAATAAAATATTCCCTGGCTACACATTTTGGCATACCATGCCTTTCTTACATTGTCTATAATTGAGAGCACAGAACCTATCCTGAACTTTGCCAACAGAAGTAAAAGAAATAACTCTCTTAGTAGTAAAACACAGATTGACGTCACAAAAGGAGATTTAAAAAATAAATAGGAAATATGCAGAAAAATTGAAATAATTAGAAAAATAGTTCTCAAAGAATAGTTTTTCAAACACCATCAGTAGAGTCATTTGTGGTGAGGTGGACAAACATTTAGGTCCTAGTCCTGATGTTTCAGTCCTCTATGGCTGCTTAACAAATTAATCTAAAATTTAGTGACTTAAAATATTTATGTTATCACAGTTTCTGCCAGTCAGGAATCCATACGTAGCTTGGTTGAATTTTTGGTCTCATGGTCTTTCATGAAATTGCAACCAAATTTTTGGTCAGGGTGGTGTTTTCATCTGAAGGCTTGACTAAGGAGTTGTTTCCAAACTCACTTGTGGTTGTTAGCAAGATTCCATTTCTTGCAAACTGTTGAATTGAAGACCTCAGTTTCTCACTGACTGTGGGCCAGAGGCTTCTCTCAGTTGCTTTTCTCTCTCTGAAGAACACACAACATGGCAACTGGTTTCCATCAGAGTGAAATAGTGAGCAAGAGAGAATAAATAAAATGGAAGCCAGAGTCATTTTTCAACCTAATCTGAGTAGTTGCATCCTATCACTTGTGTGGTATTTCGTTTGTGGAAGCAAGGTCCGGCCTGTATTCACAGGAAGGAGATTACACAAGAGCATGAATACCA
This sequence comes from Tarsius wallacei, assembly GCA_963574415.1. NCBI lineage: Eukaryota > Metazoa > Chordata > Mammalia > Primates > Tarsiidae > Tarsius > Tarsius wallacei. The sequence goes on from CAUYQG010292203.1 coordinate 26,529, forward strand.
GGAGGCAAGTATCATAGACAACTGCTTACAACATCTAATTCTGCAAACTGATGAGTTATATGAGTTTAGGCAAGCATCTTATAGAATAATTTTAATCTTCTCCATCTGTAAATGAAGGGTTTGGACTGGATGATTCCTAAATTCATTTCTAGCATTTTAGTTTCATTGTTCTTACCACCAGTTTAGTAAAATAACAATTACGAGTGATGAGGACCAACTAAATGTTAGATACCATGCCAAATTCTGTGAGAATAGTCATTGCTTTTGCCCTCAAGTAGCCCAGAATCACTTAATATGGTACCTCTTCTCATTGTACTGGGGATACTAGCTTCACATTTTAAACCTAAACACAAGTGCTTGATCCAGCATATATTCTGGGACATTCTGGTTCACTCAGAAACACTTTGTTGTAGCACTACAAGACAGTTTTATAACTGATAATAGATTAACACAACAGGGATCAAATAATTCAGGTGTATCTTGCTTTCTGGAGTAAGTGCATTTCCGATGATATTGTACAGACAAAATTAAAGTGCTAGCCAGAACTTTATTAATGCTGAGAATACTTTGTTTTAACTTTTAGCACACTTAAAAGTTATTCTTTTTAAAAAAGAAAGTGAATATACCTATGAAATGAATTTTATAATGAAATAGCACTTGTGTGGGTGCATGATTCTTAAGAAAAACAGGAAGAATTTTCTTTCTCTGTATATTCTTAAAGGAGAGGGACAAGGAACAAGACACAAAATAAGTCTGTGGAAGACAGATGTAGGGAGACAATTCTTGAAGACTATTCTTTTCATAATAGCTATATTTTCCTTATTCTTACCCCATCCTTATAAATTCAATCTCAGTTATTTTCATCTCTTTAGTTTTGTTTTTTCTCCATCCAAACATAAAAGTTCCCATTTCAAAGAACCATAGATTTATATCTTTGGACTATCTCTGCACTCATGGGTCCTGAATGGATTGTTATACGCTTGGTCTAGAAACTACTGGAAAGAAAAGGACAGTCGGAGAAGCTATAAGATTAGTGGTAGCTGTACTGACAGGGAACTCAAACAACAATAATAAACGTTCATTTAGGATGTGCTGTGTGCCAAGCACTGTACATACATTCTTTCATTTAATTGTCATAAAATAGCAAAAATAAGTAGGCACCGATGTTATGCACATTTTGTAGAAGAGAAAATGCAAATAGAGAGAGATTAAGTTCTTTGTTAATTAGTGACTCAACCTGGTTAATCCAAAACAATATCCAATACTAAAATGGCAAACTTTCAGGCAAAACACTAGTGAGAAACATTAGATATTTGATGGTAACTCTGTCCCTTCTCCTCTCAGACTCTTTGGAAAGCTTTTTGTCTAAAACTTGTCTACATTTCCATTGTTGAAAACTTGAAAGATTCATTGAACACTTATTAAGCATAATTACATAATTTCACTTCAATCCATATGATTAATCCCAGAGATATTTATTCATTAATTTGACAGATATTTATTGAGTGCCTACACTGGGCTAGGCATTGTGGCAAGATCTGAGGAAGTTAAAATGAACAAGGCAGATATAGACCCTGCCTGGAGTGCAAACAGAAAAGTGAAATGACATTTATAATACTGTGTGGTAAATACTATGATAGACAAGGCTCAAATGCCTAGGAAACATGGAAGCAGAAATTCCCAAGTATTGGGAAGTCAGAAAAAGTCACTAAAAAGATTATGTTTTTATTTTGCATGCCCGCAGATTTACATTATCTGGTATATTTTTCTTTGTATGGTGAGTATAGTAGGTATAGTATGTCAGAATGTAGAATGCAAGTCCTTATGAATTGATCCAATAGAGGCTAATAGAGGCTAATGGCACCTGTTGAAGTTAAGTAGTCATTTCTCTACACACCTGGGACAATAACTTTTTTAATTTTTTAAAAAGAATTATGGAAATTGTACCTGCTCTTTGGGTGATTGTCAGAGCACCTGGATTTCCTTTTACTTGTCACAGGGAATGCCTACACTCCAGGTTTTACCTAGGGACTATAACATTGAACTGTCTTTTTCCTATTCTTTAGATATTTGGTTGCTAGATTATGAAACTTGCCTAAAAGATTTGCAATCTACTAATTCTTGGTAGTTGACAATACACCCTTAAGTCAACTTAATTAGAAAGTCATTACTAGAATAACAAAAAATTTTCGCCTGGCAAATAATTATTTTCCTGAATGGCACTTTGGCCTTGTAACATTGACTTTTGTTGAAAATGTTTCCAGAATAGGACTTTTGTAACATTGTAGAGTTACCAGATCCTATAGTGTCCCTTTATGAGTGAGTATTCAGAGAAGGAAATTTTCTCAGACTTTGAAAAATTTTCATCCTTAAACAGCTGGTTAAATTTTATCTGATGCAACTGCTTCAGAGGAGGCTAGGAAGCTCAAATTTACAATATAATTCTAGAAACTGTATATTAACTTACATGATTCACAGCATGCATTACTCTTGATACTGGTTTCATTTTATTTTTCCACCTTCATTTTCTCTTCATTTAGATTTTTTGATTATTTATTTTTTAGGCTGAGTGTATTTTTTTTTCTTTTTTTTTAGGTGAAGTCTTACTCTGTCGCCCAGACTGGAGTGCAGCGGCCGCTCCCGGCCACCGCAGCCTCGACCTGCTGGGCTCCGGCGATCCTTCCGCCTCAGCCTTCCGAGTAGCTGGAACTACGGGCGCGCACTACCACGCCCAGCTGATTTTTTAAAAAATTTATTGTAGAGATGAGGCCTCGCTTGCCCAGGCGGGTCTCGAACCCTGGGCTCAGGCAATCCACTCACCTCAGCCTCCCAAAGGCGCGGGATTACAGGCTGAGCCACCGAGCCCGGCCTGATTGTATTTTTAAATAAATTATTTCATATCTTCTTTGGAAAAATGTGAACTCATGAGAATGATTGAATATTTAAATTTTGGGAACAATTTCTTAATTAAATGATATGTGCAAAACTCTTAATGCCTTACTTTATTACAAGCATTCCTGATGAATTTTAAGTTTACTATCTGAAATGACATGATTTTTCCATAGTAACGGAAAGGAAGAGTGTACAGTTATCCCAAATTACAGTAGTCTAAGAATAACCTATTTGTATTTGGTTTGAAATAAAATTTGACATTTACTTATGACTGTGAGTTTGTCTGTGTCCTCATTTAAAACAATTTCAGAAAACAGCCTTTAAGTCCGTATACAACCCTGACTTAGAAGGACCTGCAAGATTATTCCAGTAACTTCTATTGCCTTCTGCTTAGCACTTCATCTTTCCTGTGAAGGAGGGGCGTGGATCCTTATTTTTTCTGCTGTAGCGGAGCAGTCTGGACTGAATCGCTATCTCTTTTTTTTTCTTTCTCTTTTTCCTCTCTTTCTGCTTGCTACTGGTGTCGTTTAAATGTTTTCTGGTTTGACAGAGAGAATATTTTGGCTTAAAGTTCTTGCTGAACTGCAAAATGCTTGCAGTAATCAAGACTAAGACTGAAAAGTATTGAGAAAAAAGCAAGTCTACTTGATTACTGCGAGAGAACTGGGAAGCATCAAATTCATTTTTAAAGGGCACATGAGCAGAACAATTATTTCTCCAGTGTGATTATATTATATTTGGTGTGTGTGTGGTTTTTTACTGTTATATGTATTTAGTACAAAATTCTTTCCATGTCATGCAAATATTTTTAGAAATTAAAATGGGATTAGAATATAATATCTATTGTTATGTGATCAATAAATTGTATACACAACATATTTTCCCTCTATTTTCAAATTGCTTTAATTTATTTACCTCTTTTCACACAGAGTTCATATATTATAAATCACAGGGAGGTTTCAGGGCATGACAGACCCTCATTCCTGAATAGAATGGTCTCTCATGCATAACTTTCTTTGATCAACAACTCAAGCCAAATGAGTTTAGGGTGAAAATAACATGGACTGTATTTAAACCAGAGAAGACAACAGCATATGGACCATCATTTAGTGTAAGACATATCTGTTGTTAGTCTGGTGCTTCGTTTTTGTGCTTTGTTTTTACTCTTTATGAGAACTAATTTCTCAATAGGACATAGCCAACTGATTTTAAGCCTTGTGAGATTCAGTCATTCTTCTTGTGGTTCATAAAAATGAAGTTTTGATACGGTTTTTAAATGATAAGTGTAAAGACTCTGAATTGCTTTTTTATTTAGTTCTTGGAAAATAAACCAGACTGGTATCCATCTGTAATTCTAACTTAAAAGATGAATGTCTTTTTGAAGGGATCATCTTTGGCAAAATAAGTGAATATTTATCCACAAAGAAATTTTTGGTCAGAGAAATTACAAAATCTCTTACAAGGATAATCCAATCCTTGATGCTTGAAAAAAAATACAAAGTTTCATGTTGAGATAAAGAGAGTGCTCTACTTCCATGTTATAAGAATGTACTTCCAAAGGTTAAACCCAACTGTAAAATAAATATCAGTGATTGAGGATGATCTGATGTTTTTATGATTTTAAGTAGGAATTTATTTTTACTTTATCAACAACTATATATTCTTTTGATTTAGCTAATTTTAGGTTAGCTTTTTTGCTAGTAAAGTTAGTTGCTATAATGCTTACCAAATTTCCATTAGCCTAAAACATAAAAGGCATCTTCTCTGTGTTTTCATTATACTTAATATGAGTTTTGGTCAGAATTTTATTGGAATGTTTACAGTTTGGTTATATATTGTTATGGTAAAACAGACATTTTTTTTGTTTCAGTAATGGTCATCATCCTCATTTAAAGAAATCATCTAAATATGTAATTACATGGAGAATTTTGGAATAATTCCAACTTTTTAGGTAAATAATACAGCAAACATGTTTAACAAAGATGGAGGGGCTAATTACATATTTATTAGAGATGCCATGCTTTATTTACAATTAATATGCTTGGGCACCTTAGATAGAATGTCTTTTGCTAAGCAAGCTTCAAGAGTTAAAAATGAAGATAAATCTTAACTTGAATAACAAGTATCAGGTCAAGTTTGCATCATTTCAGGAATGTTAAGGTTCATTTTCTTGCAAATAGAAGGCTATGATTTAATCTGTTTGAAATAGTTCTCTTGCTTGAATACATAAAAGATCCAAAAATATTTTGAGCCCTTCATTGTCTTGAAACTATTTCTTTAGTTTTAGTCATGAATTCTATTGAAAGACAAAGCTGCTTTCAGCATAGCTTGAATATATTGTATTAAATATATTTACATTTAAATATATTTATGTCTTTTGATCAACACATGTATGAACTATAACATATTTAATTTTAAAAATATTCTAAGTGGCCCTACAAATAGGACTTTATTATTTCCAGTGATTCACTCATCTTATAGTGAGTTCTGAAAGTTCTTTTTTTTTGAATTGGAGTCTCACTGTGCTGCCCAGGTTGGAGTGCAGTGGCATGCTCATGGTCACTACAGCCTCAACCTGCTGGGCTCGGGTGATCCTTCTGCATCAGCCTTCCAAGGCATACGCCACCACATCTGGCTAATTTTTTGATTTATTGTAGAGATGAGGTATCACCAAGTTGCCCAAGCTGATCTCGAACCCAGGCTGGTTTCAAACCCCTAGAGTTAGGCAATCCTCTCACCTCAGCCTCCCAAAGTTCTGGGATTACAGGCTTGAGTTCTTTTGCATAAGTTCTCACCAACATAGGTTGAGACTATAGTTAACTCCTGATTATTCAGGAATTATTTTCCAAATTTGTGGTTGTTTAAGTCATTTGGCTTAATTCCTCAACTCTCTTTATCACTGCTTTTGAGCAATCTTTATACTCATCCATCCAACCATCCATCTACTGGATCATTCATTCTACAATATTTCCAGTGGAATTCCTGTGGGCTAAGTACTATACCACACTGCGGATCTAGTGGTACCCAAAGCAGACTCATTTCCTCTCTCAAGATTCTTTCATCTAGATGCAGGCATTAAATAAGCAATTATATAAATTACCATTGAGGTAGATGGGGTAGAGTGCTCTAAAATAATGAGAGGAACTGACCAGACTGGGGAAAATGTGGAAATAGGGTCAAAGGAGCATCCTAGAAGACTGGTATTGAAGTTTAGACTTGAAAAATGCTAGGAGTTGGTCCAGAGGAGGAGGGTAACTGGTTGATGGAAGAGCATTCCTGGCAGAGGGAACAGTATAAAAAGGGGATTTGTACCTGTTGTACAGAACGTGCAGGAATGGGGAGGGCGGTTGGAGATGAAGCCAAGAAGCTTGATGGTGGCCTGGTGCTTACAACACCTGCTAGAGAGACAGGGAGTGATGGTGACTTCAAGTGTCAGTTTGTTTTGTTTCTCACAGCAGCTCTTTCAGAAGGTTTAGAGGAGAGGAAAGTAAGGGAACTTTGGAGAAAAACACTTCACTAATAGTGCTTTTATAAGGGCTGAAGCAACTGTTTTGGAACTTTTACTTTGTCCTCCTGTGGCAATGGAGTTTCAGCCTCTCCAGTATAATTCTCGTCCTTCCCGTTCCACTGTGTTGTGAGAATGTCTCTGTCAGAGAGGAAATCCAAAGATGGTTTTAAACAATAGCTTTGGGAATCCTTATAAATGACTGTGCTTGTCTCTGTTTGCCTCTCAGCATCTCTTTCAATTCTCTCAATGCCCACCTCTAATACCAGGGAGTACCAGACCACTGAGACTGCCCATCTCTGTGGGTTCACATTTCCCGCACTAACACTTACTTTCTATGATCTACTATATCAGAGTACTACTCTCAAAGGGTCAGTAATGACTGATAGCAACAGTTATCACCTATTGTTTGCTTCCAGGACACCTGTAACAAGTGATGTTTGAATGAATGATATATACTCATAAATGTGTACTGAGATATTTTTCCTTCAGGACTCTAGCACAAGTGAAGTAAGCTTCGTGTTATAGTTAATGTCCAGTGTACTCACAATAACTCTGTCCCTAGCTTTTTACCTCTGTGTTACAGAATTTTTACAAGTTTCTATGAACACCTAAAATGCACATGCCCTTTTACACAGCAGTTCCATTTTTTAAGATATTGTCTTTCAGAAATGCTTTTACATGTGCCCAAAGATATATGTGCTGAAATATTAACTGCAACTTTTTTTGTAATAGCAAAAGATCACAAGCAAATGAAATGCCCATTAATAGGGGACTGCATAAATTAAATAGATTCTCTTTCTATCTAAACTCATAGAAAAAATTTTAGAGGCTTCATACTCATTGTTAATAATCATTATCTCTGAAAATACCTTTGAGTCTGTGAATTTAGGGTGAAGAGATGGCAAAGGACTAGTCCTGTAAATTTCTGTATTGTTTGATTTTTTTCAGTGAATGGACATTATTTTTAAAATGAAGGTCGATAGAAGATTTCCTGGTCTCCATAAAATAACAGCATTTGAGGCACTGAGATACGCCAATGAGAAGGGTATTTTTGAAATAAGGGCCCCTTCTGGCATCACTTGTTTTACCCGACGAGGTAGCCACCTATTTCACCCATGTGTTAGGCTGGCCCTGGCCAGAGATATGGTATGGGAGAACAGACAAAGACTGGCATGGAAATGGAACAGCAGTGAGACTCTATTTGGAGTGCTGAAATTATGATTGCCTGGACAAATACAAATCCCATCTAATGGACTTATCTTTTTTTGTCTTCATTCATGGGAGATAAGACTGTGCTTCCATAGTGCTTATAACTGAAGGGTAGACTGGCAAAATTTTAGGTTCATCAGTGTAGTGAATTACATAAAACTTGGCCGGTGGCCCTGGGAGAAGGATTTACAGAGTCTACTTGGTTACTTAGGATGGGACTAGTTCTAGGCAGACAGAATCAGCCTCTATATTTCCCTGGAAAAGTAAAATGTTTAATTAAAACAAAATAATTTTTTTTTTAGTAGGGTCTCACCCTGTAGCCCAAGCTGGAGTGCAGTGGCAGGTCATGGCTCACTGGAATCTCAAACTCCTAGGCCAAGGCAACCCTTCTATCTCAGTCTCCTGGGTTGCTGAGACGATAGGGACATGCTACCATACCCAGCTCATTTTTGTATTTTTTGTATTCATGAGGTCTTGTTACATTGCCCAGGCTAGTCTTGAACTCCTGGACTCAAGTAATACTCTGATCTTGGCCTCCCAAATTGCTGGGATTAATTTTTATTGACTAAATGAGCCAGTGTAAATTTGTTTCAGAAAAACTGGGAAGTCTTTTCTGAAATACCAGTAGGCTATGACTCTTCATATTGCCTGTATGTCTGCCTTCTTTACTACATGACAAATTTCTTAGAGGCCAGAACTGCATTATTCACCTTTCTGTCTCGAGCTCTGTGCTTGACACAAGACAGCATGCAGTAAGAGTGAAATACCTGGAACTGGTTGAAATGATCTGTGCTAATTTAGCCTGGTGCAGACTGAAAATATGGTTAAAATAACTTTTAATGATCGGTCAATGTGGAAAAGTTGACAGAGTGCACAATTTGCTGTAAACCTGAACCAGACTTAGAGCTAGCTTATCCTTGACACTCACAAGTTGTACGTCCTTGGTCAAATCAAACTCTCCAAGACTCAGTGTTCTTAGACATAAGGTGGAGACATTAGTTCCATCTCAGCATTGGAATAGCTATCAGAGATTTTATATATATAGGACCTGCAACCTGATAGAGACTCAATAAATGGAAATTGTCACGGGGCAGTGAGTGATGGGGTGAATAGCACAAATTATTGTAAAATTACATTTTTCATAACCCATGTAGTAAAGTGCTGTTTCTTCTTTTTTTAATCAGTCACTATGGTTTGCTACTGAAGTTTTGGTTTGTAGCAGGATATATATACACAGTCTGATGGAAGAGGTAGACCTGGCATGGCTGAGTGATTGTTAAACTCTCAGAGATGACAAAATGGCACCTTGAAGGGACTCTTTACATCCAAGGTGTAATCTCCATTACCGGTATCCCCTTGTCTGCCAAGGCTTCAGATCTCCAAAGGACCTCAGACTAATTTCAATTTCATAAACATCTGAGTTGAGAATGACCTTTTGATGCAATAAAAACATTAAAGGAGATTATAGGACCAAATCCTCATAGTAGCTACATTCTAAAGTCCTTATTCTTTAAAATGGCAAAGCTGCTGGAATTTTGCCAGTAGAACCCCACTGAAGCAAGGGGCATGAATAAATAATAATTATGGGCATCTCTTTTTCCTTTGTTTGAGCTCTTAGGGGCAAAGACAGCACCACTGATTGTAATAGATTTTACATTTCTTTTTACTTTAAAAATAATTTTGTTCTTTCCTGTCTACTTCTTTTAAACTTTTTTCCTTTCATGTATTATCTTTTTGTGTCTCTATAATTTTTAATTTTCCCCTTTCTATCTTTGTTGTTACTAATTCTCTCCTGTCCAAACATTTCCCCCCTGGTTCTGAGTTAATTTTCATCTTGTTTAATGGGGGAAGGGATATTGGCTGGTTCCTCAGTTATCATATTCCTTCACTTTTTTTTTTTTTTTTTGGCAACAAAACATTACTTGTATTTAAGGCTTTTTTGATATTACCTAAGTGTTTCTTTACTATCCACCCTCCTCCTTTTTTCCCCTTATTTTAACATTTTCCTGTTGAGACAAAATGATTTCAGTTAAATTAGAGAGCTCTTAGGTGTATAACTCATATTCTTTGCATCTTGACCCTTGGCATGTGGACCGTCTCTCCAGTTTAGTGAAGACGTCAATTCTGTACCCATAAAGGTTGTGTATGTTTGAATATTAAAGGTGTAACAAGCCTCAGGGGCAAGGAGACCCTATAAATGTCAGAATGTAAAACAATTTCAGGGTGGTCTAAACGGCCTGTGTGTGGCTCCATGACCATAGGTTTCCCTCATGTTTGTGAATCTTACTTGGAAAAATAGGAATAGGCCATCCAACTCCCTGTGTTCTTTTCAATATGTTAAAGACAAAATACCTTTGAAATACTTTTCTTAAAATCTTGGTAACATTGCCATTGTTTTTCTTTATTTTTGGGAGTTGAACTAGCAGTTTTGTCAGTCAAAGGTGAGGTAGATTTTGTCTTCTGACAGCTTTTAAGCATGAGGAATGCCCTGAGAAAAGCCAGTGTTTACTGCTTTGTTCCCAATTAACCTTGGGATTTTGTGGCATCCCTCATGCCTGCCAAAACAGATTATGGCTCAGTGGTGGTACAAAACTCTGTCAATGCCTATGTTTTGCATTATAAACTTGTGTTGATACAGTGGGCGGACCCCTTTCTAGTAGGTGACATGTTTTAGCAGAGTATGTGTTCCCAAGTGCATGGGCACATGGGTGCACACACCACACACACACACACACACACACACACACACACACACACACGCCTGTGGGCATGTGGTCATGGAACTTACTTGCACTGTTTTTGCACTCCTTAGAATGATCACAAGATGCTGCCTACTTGGGTGTGATTCAAGCAAATGTTGAGGATATTGTGAGTGAGTGAGAGGCCTTTTTTTTTCTTAAGCACTTAAAAATTCTTTTTCAGACATAGTGAGACATCATGTAGAACTAAGCATGAAGAATATATGGTATAGCAGAAGACATTCAAACCCAGAATCTCTGGGTCCCTGTCTGATGCTGGAGTCTCCTCCCCTTTGAAATGTCCCCATGTAGACCTTCCTATGCTTTGCATACTGCCCGTGATTGGGAACTCATTGTATTGTAGTTTTTTGTTTTGTTTTTTGAGTCAGAGTCTCACTCTGTTGCCCAGGCTGGAGTGCAGTGGCATGTTCATGGCCACTGCAGCCTCGACCTGCTGGGCTTAGGTGATCCTTCCACCTCAGCCTTCCAAGTAGTTGGAACTACAGGCATGTGCCACCATGCCTGACAAATTTTTTGATTCATTGTAGAGACAAGGGTTGGTCTCGAACCCCTGGGCTCAGGCAATCCTCTTGCCTCTGCCTCCCAATGGCCTGTATTATAGTTTTAATAGAATGCCAATCTAACAGTCATAGTTCCTAAACTTCTCTTTGGTAGCAGCTCATTATTTAATCCCAAAGTTAACTCAGGAAAGTAAAGATTAAAGCTTGAATCTCCCTAGGCACACATTATTATTTCTGTCCCTCCTTTGAATTCCATTAGATCCCTGCTGTGCAATGGAGATGAGGGGAAAGACCCAGTCACTTGCTGCCCCTGTCATTTCAGTGTGTTGGTGGAAGAAGGATTCTTTTGGGCAGAGGTGGATGTGGCCACAAGGTCTCCTTGCGTGGGGGCCTATTTTCACTTTGCTGTGTGGGGCTACTTCCTTATGTTCCTCATTCTTTGATTCCCTGTGGAATATTACAGAAAACATTCTTCTAGATACTAGCTCAGCTCTTAGCTTTAAACTTCAGAATATATTTAGCTAATGGCCCTTCTAATGCCATCTTCCAAAGGGGGTTTATAGAGATAAAATTTTCATATATGTGATATCATGTATTCTGAATTATATAAATAACTTCTTAATATATAATCATTACATAAAATACATATTCATAAACGGAGTCTCCACATCACTCTTGAAACAGCTAGAGTCATCCCAATGTGTAATGAGTAGTTACAGGATTAGCAGAGAGAGGAGAGACAATGGCAAGTTGACAGTTTCCCTCAATTCCTCTTCCACACTTACCCTAAGATCTTCTATTTAGATAGCTGGGGGGCGGGGGGAAGTCGTTCTCACAGTGAGCTGAAATTGATCTTCCTGGATTCCCAACATCTCTTTTGGTTTAGACAGAGTAACTTTAATCCCTTTTCCATGGCCCTTCAAAGAATTGAAGACAATGCCTGTGTTCCCTGCTTCTTCTCTTCTTCACAGGCAAAGCAACCTCAGTTCCTTCTGTCCTTCCTCTTATGACATAATTTCTAGTCCTTTTGCTTATCTTGTTCTCCTTCCCTGTACGTACTCTTCTTTGTGTTTTCTGTTGCAGCACATCTTCCATTCTAGATATTGGGCTGAGATAAATATGCTACCACACACTCCCCTATTCTACCCTCATAAAATTGAATTGAGGTGTTCAAGAACAATATCCTATATTTCATTGCAAAATTCCACTTTCCTAGTTGCAAGTTGTCATTTCAACTTAAGAAGCTCCTTTTGAATCCTAACCTAACAATTTAAGAAACTAACTATTTCTGTAAGCCACACATTTGACAGGTATGCTCTCTAGATCTTCATCCAGATCACTAAAGATGATATCAAACAGAACAGGATGTTGAAATAAGCCACAGACCAATCCTGTGGGCTGTAAACCTACCTTAAGACTGACCTCAGCACATTCACTATTCAGTGCCCTTAGGATATGTTGGTTGAAACTGTTAGCTTCTTAACTAATATTTCTTGCATCCAGTTAATTTCATATCATCTTACCATCAAAGGTATTACCTAAATCACAACAAATGCACTGCTTGAACACTAAATGTCTACCAGGCTTTAAGTTTTTGGGGACAAGGAATATATGTTAATCATCTTTGTATCCACAGCAATCAGCACATGGTCTGCCTTCAAGTAGATGCTTGAGAAATTACTATTCAGTAAATATTATGAGAAAGACACTGGTAGAGTTTATGAAGGATCAAATAAATATGATACAATGTTTGTCTTGGGGAATATTAGGAAGATAAATCTTATGTATGAATATTGAATTATCCAAGCTATTATTTAAGTACCAAATATGATAGACAGATAGAAGATAGATAGATAGATGGATGATAGATAGATGATAGATAGACAGATACACAGAAACATAGGTAGATAGATAGAGACCCCATTTGGGGTGACTGGAGTGTCAGGAAGGCTTTTTAGTGAAGGGGACCTTGAAGAAATTAAATGTGACCAACTTGAAATTCCCTTCAAGTTCTAAACACTGTACAATTCTAGACCACAACACATGTCTAGGAATAAAAGAGGGAAGAAACCACTCCATCTAGATGGAAAAAGAAGGGGATACAACACACTGGGAGGAAAGCACAAGTTGTCAGAGCACTGGATGGTAAGTAATTATATGGTTTGTGGTATTTTTCCTGTAATTTCAGGACAAGGGAATGGATTTCTTTCTTGATACCAAGAGCAAGGGAAGATTCCTCAAAATCCCCTTTTTGAACATATTTTAGGCTCTGACTTCTTCCTTCTCATAGTCACAACAGCAGTGGGGTTGCATATATTTTGAGTCTTTTATCTGTGGGTCTTAGAATTTCTAACACAGATGGAACTTAAGAGACCATTTTCACCTTTTTCATTTTAAAAATGAGACAACCAAGATTGAGAGAAGTTCTGTAGATGTTCCAGGTCACTCAGTACCTATCGAGTCTGAGGTAGACACGTGTCTTTGAAAGAGGACAAATGATGAGCTGGACAATGGGCTGCTTGGAAGCATTTCTCAGAGAGGTAAGGTACTTATGTCTGGGTTTCCACTGGTGCATTGGGAAATAAATAATCTTCCTGTACATTGTTATTATCAGCTCATTAAGATAGAAGCAGGGTCTTTTAGAAAAACTTCTCACAATCTTGAAACATTATAGGGACTCAGAAGATGTTTCAAGAATGGCAGTGAATGGAATGAGAGCTGATACATGTGTGTATAGCAGAAGACAAACTAAAAACACATTGTCTAGTCTTGTGTCCTTGCAACTTGGGAAGAGATTCAAATATACAATGAAAGGAACACAGGTTCATTTTTTCAGTCAATTAAATAATGTTTCCCCAAGACAAACAGATGACCTTGTATTTTCAATACAGGCTGGAGATTCTAGAAGTAATCAGAGTGTCCTGAACCTTTGCCAAGATGCCAGACTGGAGAGGGTGTCAGTTCTGAAGCTGGTTCTGCTAGGAGGGCCAGGCTAACTCATACAGTTTTAGAAAATGATTTCTGTTAGGACGTATCCGACACACATTGTTCCTTAAGTCGGATCAGGGATGCCCTTTGTTCCTCTGTTGTCTTTGAGACCCCTTTCTTCATTTCAGTTCACATGTTTCTGAGACTCACACAGGAGCAGTCACACTTGGAAAATTGGCAGAATGTGTCCCACCAAATCCTAAATATCTTAGTCATGAAAGATACTTTCATTTATATATTAGAAATTTCTTACCTGGCTTATCTTTTGACAGCAGACTCCTGTTTTAGGGTGATAGCAAAATAGATGATTGACATTAAACATTGAATTTTTTTTTTTAAATAAAGAGAATCTGAAATTTGTTTCGTCTACTTTTAATAGTGTAGACACACATGGCTTCATTCCTGGTTCTTTATTACCACCCACAGGCTAAAACTCAGACTGTGAAGCTTGGCTCTATAATTAAAGGAGGATCTCACTTCAGTCACAGATTCAACAGAGGCTGAATCGAGCAGGTCCACCAGCTGTGGATTTGCTAACCCAGAGAGCGACTGTGATTGTGGCACGCAGAATTTCTCCCAGTCATTCCCATCTTATTAATGCTTCAGTGTAGCATAAAGCTTCATTCATTATTCATAATAATCCAGTCAGAGGGCACTCAGAGACCTGATAAATTCTCACCTCAGTGACAACGGCTGACAGGGCCTAGGGTTTTATAGCCCTTCTCCTGCCATAGCAAGGAGCTGTGGGCAAAGGTCCAGAATGATCCTCCACTAATGACCAGTGTGATATACGAGCAGCTGCTGATTTCCTGACACAGAGGCTCCTCGGCTGAGGCTCCCACCTGCAAGCTGTGAGCTGGAGATGAATATCTGTCAGACTATAAAATGCAGGAGCAGACCACAATGTGGTATATTCTTGGGCATTAACAGGTTAACTCTGAGAGCTGGAACATAAGCATTAAGCCTGGGAAAAAAAGAAAAAAAAAAGTCACCAGCTGAAATCCCACAACAGAGTAAGTGTAAATTTGGGATTGTGTCAATGGGCTCAACTGATGGAGGGTCTCCTCCATTCTGCACACTCTACTCGTGGCACCCAGAGGGCTGAATAGTCATGATGCTTTTTAGGATACGATAAACCGGTTCACAAAAATCCATAATCAGATTTTGAAGACCATTCATTTCAATCTTCATAAAGGATAAAAACTTTGCTATTATAGGGTGTGAGGGAAAAGCTAGTTTCTTTTGTTCAAACCAGACCTACTTTCTTTCTTTTTTTGAGTAGGAGTCTCACTCTGTCACCCAGACTGGAGTGCAGTGGCCACTCCCGGCCACTGCAGCCTCGACCTGCTGGGCTCCGGCGATCCTTCTGCCTCAGCCTTCCAAGTAGCTGGAACTACAGGCGCGCGCTACCATGCCCGGCTAATATTTGATTTATTGTAGAGATGAGGTCTCGCCAAGTTGCCCAGGTGGGTCTCGAACCCGTGGACTCAGGCAATCCACTCACCTCAGCTTCCCAAGGTGCAGGATTACAGGCTGAGCCACCGAGCCCGGCTAGACCTACTTTCTTAAAAGTGCATGTATCTTCCTCTCGATGCTGCAAACTCCAATTAGACGTAGGTGCAGTTGTTAGTATTTTCCCTTGGCTTCTTGTATGAAGAGTGTCAACCACAGTGAAGACATTCTTAATTCAGTTTCTCTTTTTAATTTTCATATTATGTGTGTATGTTTGGCTCTATCTCTGAATTTTAAAACTTCTGTAGAGTTTTCTTGACTTATGTAATTCATAGAAGATAGTAAACCATGAAAGTAGTTGTCACAATCTTTCTTCCTCTCGCTCTCTCTTTCTCTTTCTCTCTCTCTCCCTCCTCACTCTTTTTCTCTCTTTCTCCCCAACCCCTCTCTTTTCTTCAGTGGGAGTCTCACTCTGCTGCCCAGGAGCGTAGTGGCATGCTCATGGCTACCGCAGCCTCTACCTGCTGGGCACTGGCAATCCTTCAGCCTTAGCCTTCCAAGTAGCTGGGACTACAGGCACACACCACCGTGCCTGGCTAACTTTTAAAAAAAATTTACTGCAGAGATGAGGTTTTGCCATGTTGCCCAGGCTGGTCTCAGATTCCTGGGCTCAGGTAATCCTCTTGCCTTGGCCTTCCAAAGTTCTGGGAATGCAGGTGTGAGCCACCACACTGGCCTGCTACTTCTCACTCTCTCTTTCCACACATACACATACAAACAATACATATACATGTATATATAATATACAAATATTAATCTCAGTCACCAGATTTCTGTAATGAGGGAGTTTCTCTAAATAATCCTGGTCTCTTTCCCTACCTTCTTACTTGCTTCTTCCTAGAGAAGAAAGTGATTTTACTAGTACATTTGGAAAGAGGAGGTCAGCATACATTACTCAGTCTTGTCTCCATCTCTCCTTCCAAGAGCCTACCTTTCTCAGAAAGCTGCAATCTGGTCTTCCATGCAGAAAGTTTTTCAGGCCATGTCCGTTCCGTGAGGGAAGTCCACTATTGCCACAGAACTAAGCTATGCATTCTGACTTAGTCTCTATCTATAATCAAGCTTGCATTTTTATTTCTTTGTCCATTGCTTTTTGTCTTCTATTAAGTTGATTTAGAATTTCAGTGGGAACATAGTAGTAACATTTTTTGTTTCTCCTTAAAAACCCCACAATCTCATTTTTAAATAATGACAGTTTAAGAAAGAATTGGTGAGGTATAGGGCAAAATATATGGGACATAATTTTGCCCATTTAGTTGTTAGAGTTGCCACCGTAGAAACATCTTCCTAAAAAGTTGGTAGATGCATGCACTCAGATTTAAATGTTTCTTAAATTAGAGTAACTGGAACTCCCCAGGAAAACTGAATTTCAAAGAAAAGTTCTTACCTTAGGGAAAATAGAAACTTTGAAACCAAATCTATCGCTAGTCTTCTGTATAGCATTCTAAATGCCATTGTTTCTCTTCTTGTCTATAACCTTTATATGTCCGACATAAATTTATATTTCTTGAATTTTCTTGAGTAGCGAAGGCTTATTTTCTGATTCATTTTATACCTTATTTCATTTGGAAATAAGAACTAATGTGAAAAACACCCCAGGGCTATAACAGCCACAACCACAATACCACCACCACCACAAAATGGTTGAACGTTCTTTCAGTTCTAGGACCTGGCAATAGATATCTTTTTTTCCTATAAGGGTAGCACATACTAGGCACATAGAACATCGCTTAAAAATGAAAATTAATTTTTATTTTCAGAGGTCAATATACAAGTGAGGATCAAGCTTCTCCTTTTCTCATTACGTGTTGTAGTCTCAAGAAATAGCTACTATCAACTCCTCCCCCCCCATCAATTCCAAAGAATGAAGAATTTCCTTTTCCCTTGAATCAGGGATAGCCTGGTTACTGGTTTTTTTTTTTTTTTTTAACCATGGAACATGGCAAAAGTAAAGCCGTGCCAATTCTGAGACTAGCTTTAAAGCAGACTGGCAGCTTTCACTTCCTTACTTCTAGAAGCCATTCATGTGAGTACCGTAACGTTTCTGACACCACCATACTGTGATGAAGCTCAAGCTACATGTGGAGAAGACATATGAGGAAGCACCGAGGCATCACTCAAGTGAAGGAGGCCTTCTTGGACTTTCCAACCCAGCCCACTGATCTGCTGAATGCAACTGAGTAAGTGACTGCAGCTGACGCTCACTAAGAAGAGAGAACAACTCATTAAATAAGCCCAGTCAACCACAGAGTCATGGGCTGTTACTATAATAATCACCATGGTTTTAATCTACCAAGTTATAGGATGATTTTCAAAGAAAAAGAGGTAAATGAAGAACTGCCTAATTTATGTTTGCTCTCTTTAAAACCTAGCTCCAAGTCTATCTGCTGCAGAAAATATCCCCTTGATCAGGCCAGATGGAGGCATATTTTGCTCTCTCGAAATGCACTTGAAATGCATCATACTTACAAAGTAACATTATTTTCTACAAAGTTTGTTACCTTTTGCATGTGTTCAGGTTTTAAACCACGAGTTAGGTTATACACGTGTTTAAGGCAAGGCTTATTGTTTTTCCTTTGCGTGTACTTTCTAAAGCCTGAGTTTGTGTATTGTAGGTATTCAGTAAATACTGCTATTGACCACCGATTACTTTTATAATTGTTTTCATCAAAAAAGATCTCATTGATTATCACAATGATTGATAAGAAACTGAGAATAAGCATTTTGACCACCTTATTTATTGCTCTTATACCCCAAACTTCCAAGATATTAACACATTCAATTAAAAATATTTTAAAGTATACTCAAATTTTAGTCTCAAAACCCACTTGTTCATAACAATTTTCAGAGATTTGGTCTGAGAGTTTTGTTTTTGCTTGCCATTTTTTATACCCTTCCACTCCCCTCAAAAAAGACAAAACTATGTACTCTAGAGAGAAGGGACTATTTAAAGTATAAGGGAATATTCTGAACAAGGATATTTTATTGCTTTTTTAAAGATGTCAAATGATACAGTACAATGAGGAAATCACTGATTTACTCCAATAGCTTCTGGTAGGTTAGTGTTTGTATGAAATTCTGGAGACTTCTTGTGGAGGAAGGAAACAAGGGGACACATTGTTGTGGCACATGTGTTTTAATTCCCTTAAGAATTTTCATAGACTCTCTGTCCCTGCAGTGCACGAGTAGACACATTTAACAGGGATAATTCTTTTTCACATTCTGTCCTCTTCTTTCATTTATGAGGCCAATTAATTTATTTTAATAAGGAAATCTGCATTCTCTTTCAGTCGGGGGCCCTAAGCCTTCATGGCTGGGAATTTTTGTTTTCAATGATTTTCCTGAGATTTGCTGGCTTGGCAGCAGCCCCTTTGGTCTTTTTCTGAGCAGGAGGAAATGATGTCTTGTGTGGACAAATTCTAATTCTTTACAAAGTAAGTAAAAGGAGAATGTTCCTACTCTGGAAGCAATGGTAAACAATGTTTTAGTTAGAACTTCTGTCAGAAAGTTTCTTGAGAGAAAGTGGTTCTTCTCATGTGTTGGAGTTAGCCTTGTGCCTAGTAGTTGATGTAGTTTGGAGAGGAAAACCTTTGAGTTGAAGATAAAACTCTGAAGCAGGGTATTTTGTCTCTTAAAATCTCAGTGTAATAGCGATATATGAGGCTTCCAACTAGACAAGCAAATAAACACCAGAGTGGGAAATGGGTTGCTTTCTTGATATGTTCCTGACAGAAAGCCATTTCAGTCCTATGAAGGGCTGAAAAATACCCTAAGCATATGGTGTGATGCATAGACTAGCCTCATCACAAAGCACCTTTAGTTTGCTGTGTTTTCTCTTCCTTTCTTGTTTATTATGATCCAACGTTACAGACTCATCATTGATGGCAGAAGATATTCTTTTGTGGGTACTGAGTGGACACAGACTTTCATTTCAAATACTGTAACACAAAAAGATAAAAATAATAGAAATATTTCTTTTTGAAAGTTCCTGGGCCTGCCTGCAGGTGCAGAGAGTGCTAGTTTCATTTTATTTTATCAAATCAACTGCAATATCTGGACATAAATCCAAGCTTGAGATCCTTTCATGGCAGGCTATAAGTACAGTTGTTCACACTTTGTGTTTGGGTATGGGGGTCGCTTTTTCAACCAATTCTCATTTTCCCAGTCC
The DNA here is from genome assembly GCA_963574415.1 of Tarsius wallacei. NCBI lineage: Eukaryota > Metazoa > Chordata > Mammalia > Primates > Tarsiidae > Tarsius > Tarsius wallacei. The sequence goes on from CAUYQG010292203.1 coordinate 46,065, forward strand.
TTGCCTTGGGCTAATAGTTAGTTACAAAGCTCAATCTCAAAAAATGTCAAACCTAATGAAAAGAAAAAGGAATCATAAAAGAGAAAGATGGCTGCAGTTACCACCCTGGGTCCCTCTCACTCAGCCTTTGCAGATCTATCACCCAGTTAGAAGGGCAGGCCACTGCCTCCCCTCCACGGCTCTGGCTACCATTGCCTCCCTGGTATCACTGGGGTGCTATTTGTCAAAGAACACTTCTGGAAGAGCAATAGAGCAAGACCTGGCTGCTGAGTAGCAAGAGAAATTGAACCATGTTTCCACATTCCCCAGTCTAGTCACAGCAGCACTTATAACCATCACAAGTGTTAAAAGTTGTGAACTTTTAATTTATAGAGCAGATGGTCTTTCTTTTCCTCCTTGCCTCGAAGACTGGGATACCTGAATTTAAAGGACGTTCAATGCAATGGGATTGAGAGGAAGATTATGAGAGCCTGTTAAATTTTAGACAGACATTCAACTTTCTAACCCAAATTCTACTGTGGTAAAGAGGCTGTCACTCAGGGAAAGAATCCAATGGAGAAGGTCCTCTCTGAAACATAAAGGAAATCAGCTATAGTTGTTTCTGACAAGAAGACAACAGGGTCATGAAAGATTTTTTTTCCTGCCCTCTCTTCTTCTCTTCCTTCCTTCCTTTCTTCTTTCCTAACACATATTTCCTAAATATAGGTTATTTGTCAGAAAGAGTACTACACATGTGGTCTATAATAGTGACTAAAAATAGAGTCAGACCTTGCCCTTGTGGAGCTTAGTTGGGGAGAAACATTTAAGAAAACACTGGCAAACACATATAAAACTATTACTGTAGTTAGTGATAAGAAGAAGAAGAACATGGTGCTATGCAAGTATCAAAAAATTGGGGAAGTGGACAAAATGTGGCCACCGAGAACTGCCACCAGGTTCTTCCTGTAGATGTCTTAGTTTTTGAGAACCTCAAAGTCATGCCTAGGAGTGGAATTGAATGGAGGAGATGTATGTGCTCATTGATAAAACCCGCAGAGGAATAAGACCTACCGCAAGTGGCTGTTGTGAATCTAGACTCTTTTTCTGCCTCACATTGATCACTAATCTTACTCTAGTCTAAAACAAATTTTTTAAGCTCATTCCTCAAGATTGGGCCTTGCCAAATATCCCACACTTGGAAAGGTAGCAATGATCTGGTAAATGTAAGTAGGGATAAAGAATACACACAAAATATAGAGATTAAAAATAATGCAAAATGGAACCAACCATGCTGCCCACTGAAACTGGACTGGATAAAAATGTGGTCCACATAAACAATGAAATATTATGCAGCCATAAAGAAGGACAAACATATGCAGCAACTTGGATGGATTTAGAGTCTATCATACCCAGTGATCTATCACAGAAACAGAAAACCGAGTATCACATATGTTCTCACTCATAAGTGGACCTTGAACAATTAACATAATACTATAAGAAAGGGCTTGGCAGTTGTGGGAAACTGCCAGGGGAGGGGAGGTGGTATTGGCAGTAGTGGGAAACTGCCAGGGGAGGGAGAAGCACACCTCATCAACAAGGTACCTGCATAATGAACATTTGTATACCCAACCCTGAATTGTACCCCACATCTCAAAATAAAAAATTTTAAAAAATAAAAAATAAAAGAACGGAACCACAAAAAATCTAATGCTAAATTATGACAAAATAGGGTTTGGCAGACTTGATTTATTTAACTAATTTCAATTCTCTTCTATATTTCTGGTTAAGTAGACACAATTCCAAAAGGCTGTTAGTGACTTTAGGAAGTACAATAATCATTCTTAGTCAGGTTCAGAGAGGAAGCATAGAAGAAAAGATTTCCTAATATGACAGCTATGATGAGTACTACCTTCTTCTTGATGCTTCCTTACATAAATAGACTTCACCTGGTGGTGGTTAGGTGTTCCACGTAGGTTCAGAGTGGACAGATGGAGGCCCCACTAGACATGCTGGCTTGTGACTCAGTCCTAGGATAGTCTCCTGAGAGTTAATAAGTGGCCCTTTGCAAGAATTCATTCCTTCATTTAACATATTATTGAGCATATTGAGCATCTTCTATGTGCCAAGCACAGTTCTAGAATCTGGAGACACAGCAGTGGAAAAAAAAAAAAGACAAAAAACACTGCCCTCGTGTAGTTTATATTCTAGATAGACCAACAAGAACAATAAATTATATATATGTATAATTTGTTATATATATAATATGTTAAGTGTTGGCTGCCAGGAAACAACACATTTTATGAATATTTTAATGTTTCTGCATGGGTAGGGCTTTTTGAGCAGAAATTATTGCAACCTGGGCTAAAAGATGATAGAATAGCAACCGAAAAGAGAACGACCTCTGGAGAGATAGAGCTGCTTATCTTCTCTTTCCTGGAGCCATTTATTTACATTTTATGGACAATGAAACCAACCTGGAGTCATTTGCTTATACTCCAGGGCAATAAAAACCTAGGGTTCATCCTTCCTGCTCTCCAGAGGATTTGTTTACATTCCAGAGCAAATATTACTGTTTTCCCAGAGACGTTGTGCCTGCCATCATGTATAAGTTCCGATTTTCATAACTTCTGCATAAACAAGGTGACATTAAGTCCTCATCATGTCACCCTGTGGGGAACTAGCACAATATCTGTGTGGGTAGTGAGGTTAATGGCAATACCTGAAGATAGTTGTGTTCTATTCCTGGAACCTGTGAATATTGTTTTATATGGCAAAAAAGTGAATGCTACTGTATGTAAAAAAAAAAAATGTTGTGATTAAGTTAAGGATCTTGATAGGAGTTTATTCTGGACTATCTGAACGCACCCAAAATGCAATCCCAGGTAGGCTTATAAGAGAAAGGTAAAGCAATTTTAGAGACAGACACACAGAGAAAAAGAGGAGGAGGCATTGTGACCACAGACACTGAGACTGGAGTGATACAGTTGTAAGGTCAAGAACACATGGAGCCACCAGACTCTGGAAAAGGCAAGAGCAGATTCTCCACTAGAGCCTTCAGACGGGCTGTTGTCTTGCCAACACCTTGATTTTGGACTAATGTCTTTCAAAACTCAGAGATAATAAAATTCCGTTGTTTTAAGCCAACATGCTTGTGGTAATTTGTTCCAGCAACTACAAACAAAAAATACAGTGAGTAATTGAGAGACTGTCTCTGAGCCAGTCTTATTCTGTTAGTGTGTGTTTATAAAACTGTATACGTGTGTGTGCATGTATATATATATATATACATACATACACACACATATATATACACACACAAATAGTTATGTGTTACTATATATGTTCTATGTATATTACTGTATATGGTGACAGCTCAGATCCTTCACCTTTGAGAATTAATAGCAGTAAGTCCAGGAGAAAGCCAGCAAGGAAACTAAGGTTGATGAGGGTTATAATTTTTAAGCAAAGTGGTCACGAAATACCTTTCTGGGATGATGACATAGAGACCTGGAGAGTTTGAGTGGACTTCCCATAAATGACATCATGCCAGGTTTCTCTGATGCCAGATTATTTTAGTCCCAATTTGAGTAGCCTTTGTTCCCAAACTCTTGATCCTACAGACAAATCCCTTTTTCTAAATCTTTCAGAAATAAAGAAAATGCGTGCATATCATTTAGCTGTCAGTACAACGTAAGTTGTCACTAAAGACTGATGATAAATACTTGCTTAAGACATTGTATTTTCGGTGTCCAGAATGACCCTAATAATTGCAGCTACTGTACTTCAAAGGAGTGGCAAATTAAATACTATCAGTCATTGAATACAATAATATATACAATTTCTTTCTACATGTCAGAAAATCCATTTCAGGGTTATGATAGAATATGAATTATGGCAATACATTTTGATATTAGGAGAAAGAGACAAGAAATGACTAAGCAAATACCCAGGAGACAGCTCGGGAGACTCAGCACATGGATGGGTAGCAAAAGGCACTGAAATGGGTGGGAAACGATTTCACAGCAAGAAGAAAAACAACCGAATGAGGACAATGTCACAATGGAAGAGTTTGTCGAGTCCACACAGATTTGATTTAAGCAAGTTCTCCGTTGTCATAATTAACACCAAGGTATTTACAAATAGCTTCTGGTCTAATATGAATGGTATTTTTTTTTCTGGAGGTCCATTGAATATGTGACTTACACATTTGCTCTGGATTTTTAGCCATATTGGTAACAATTACTAAGATTGCCTATAGGATTATCAGGAGGAATGCCATCTGTACTGCTTAGGACCACGGATTGGAGTCTTGGAAGAAGAGTGTCATTCTGTAGTAGACTACTGGAGGTAATCATATTAACTCAGCACACACAGGCCGGGCTCGGTGGCTCAGCCTGTAATCTCAGCGCTTCGGGAGGCCGAGGTGAGTGGATTGCCTGAGCCCGTGGGTTCGAGACCCGCCCGGGTCACTTGGCAAGACCTCGTCTCTACAATAAATAAAAAAAAAAAAAACCAAAAAAAACTAGCCAGGCACATGCCTGTAGTTCTGGCTACTTGAAAGGCTGAGGCGGAAGGATCGCCGGAGCCCAGCCCAGCAGGTCGAGGCTGCGGTGACCGGGAGCGTGCCACTGCACTCCAGTTTGGGTGACAGAGTGAGACTCCAAATCACGGAAAAAAAAAAAAAATCTGAGCACACACAAATGCTAGTTATTTGGTGAGAGGGCTCTAGGACCACATCTTTTGAGTGATCATATTTGAATATGGTTTTTTCCTCTCCCTTCATCTTAATCAGGTCAGATAATCAGGCAGGCTAAATTACTTCATGTATGTACAAATGATCCTACATGGTTCTTGATCTCTCGATGTGTGCCTGCATACATACATACAGACACAACTGCTCACCTCAACTTAAAGACTTCCTTTGGGACTGTTGCAATTTGAAGAAAACAAGGCCTTATGATTATCAAAGCGTGTGTTCTTCCTCTATGAAGTTGATAGATACTTCATGCCTAGCTGGAAGTTGCTTTTGGCAAAGCTTATATTTAGCTCTTCCGTCGAGCCACCTGTCACAGCTGCAAGGAAACTTGTGAAATGCTCTCTGGGAATCACCACCAACTAAATCTATGTTCCCAGAAATTCTGCCTACGTCCAGGAGCATCACCCCTGTGTCAACAATTCTCTTCATTTTTGATTTTGAAGTGGAACAGGAAGTGCAATTTCTCCAGGCCAGTGTGGGAGCACTCCAGAAAGATTTGGACAGCACTTTTCCAGGGAAGAAAATGAGGAGAAATCTGGAATTAATCTAAAAGCACCCCTTATGCTTTTGTAGTATAGTGAGAAGATTTCTGTAATTAAAATGCTATAATCTTCTACATTAGAGTCAATGGAAAAATTGGAAAGACACTAATTTTTTGGCATGTGGGCTGAAGTCTTCCTTTCTTGTTATCCATCACCTTTACAAGAAAACACTTGCGTTCCTGTTTTAAAGGCACATTGCAGCAGTGGCAGCTATTCTCGAGATCACAGTTCTGTGCCAGAGAATGTGTTTGTGATTGTAGGAGTTTCAGGTTATCACAGCATTGTTCTAAGAACTCCACTTATTAACTCACTCGTTTCTCATAAAAGTCTTACGAGGTAGGTATCTTTCTAATTAAATCATCCCCATTTAATAGATAAGAAAACTGAGGCCTGAACAGTTTAGCGACTTACCCAAGGCCATATAACTTGTTAGTGGTAAAGCAAAGATTTGGATGTGAATCTATACTTTTAAACACAGCACTATCCTACCACTCTGCTAGGTGTGCAATATAAATACATGTTCAATGCATTAATGAGTTATTGTGCTGGATGTCTTGGGTACTTTAAAATCTGTTTCTTATTCAACAATCTTATTAAAGTTGATTATATAGGAATGCACATTATGTGTTCTGATAGCAATTAAAAAAATAGAAATTTCAAAATTGAAGGGTGGTATAACACTGCTGTGTTTATGTACAATGAGAATATTACCTACCTTATGGGGTTCTTGTGAGAATATACAACATTACAATGTTTAATCAAGTGTCTGTCACATAATGGATGTTTAGTAAGAAACTATAAAATAAACTAATAATAGCAACATATGATGAACTTGGTACATTTTATCCATATTTTTTCATAAGTAGATATTCATTTTATCGTCAGCTCTGTCGAATACTAAAAAATATAGGTTTGTACTTAATCAGGAATGTAAGATATGTGTTCTCCACACCCTTGTCAGAGAATATAACCTTGAATTCTTTGACATACCGTTCTCAGCAAAAGCTCAAAAGCTCAATTGTAAAGAATAATATTTAGAAGCATTACCTGTAAAAATTAGTAAATATTCCAAACCAAGTTAGCATATAGACTGAGCCAGATCATCAGAAATCTGCATTCTTCAGCCATCTTTGACATGTCCTTATAGAATTTAAATAAGCTTTGATGTTTTACTTCAATCTATATTTTGGGACGTTACAAATAACAACACGATAAATATCATTGCTGTTTTTTCAAATTAACTTTTGAGATATCATTTTCATACAATAAAATGCATCTATTCTAAGTAAACAGTTTGATGAGTTTTGACAAATACGTAAACTTGTGTAACTACCACTGCAGTCAAGATATAGAACCTTTACACTGCCCCCAAGTGTTCCTTCATGTCCCTTTGCAGTCTTTGCAGTAATTCTACTCCGTCCCCAACCCTGATCTGCTTTCTGATACCATAGGGGAGTTTTGCTATTTTTGTAATTTCATATAAACGGAATCATACACTGTGTACTTTATATTCATCTGGCTACTATATATTTTTGAGATCCTTTCATATTATTACACATATCAATAGTTGCTTCTCTTTATTGCTGAGGAGTATTCCATTTTATGGATATACCATAATTAGTTTATCAATTCAGTAATTGATGGAGAATTGGGCTGTTTGTGGCTTTTGACTATTATGAATGATATTGCTAACAACATTTGTATAGAAATCCTTGTGTGGGCATATGCTTACAATTTTGGTGGTAGATGCTGAGAACTGAAATTGCTGAATTGCATGGTAAACGTATGCTTCACTTTATGAGAAACTGCCCAGCTCTTTTCCAAAGTGAATGCATCATTTTACATTCTCTACCAGTGTATGAGAGTTCCAGTTGCTTCACATCTTTGGGGACACAATAGTGTCTGTCTTTTTAATTTCAGCTATTTTAGTAGGTGCATGATTGTGCTTTTGTGTCTACTATATCACGTAGTGACTACATTATGAAGATCCATAAGGGATATTTTTTTCTGTTTCTTTTCTAAGAATATGTATGTTTCCCTTGAGCAAACGGTTTAATGTTTTTCTTTTTTTAATTCAATATTTTTTATTATGATATTGTGGGGTACAGTTAAGAGTTAGGTGTACAAATATGCCTCGTTCAGGCACCCTTGTTGAAGGAAGTGTCTCCCCGTCCCCAGACAGATATTTACTACCATTAGTCCCATCACCCTACCCCTCCCCCCGTAGTTTCCCACCACTGTCAGTCATTTTCTTGTGGTAATACGTTGGATGATCAAGGTCTACTATATGAGTGAGAACATGTGATACT
>CAUYQG010292204.1:0-70854 GCA_963574415.1 Tarsius wallacei
GATTATCCAGATTTACATCTCTTAATTAAATCATAAAATATCTCCCATAGCGTTTCTATCCAACACATTCAACACACAGCGGTTTCCTTAACTCTTATTTATTCCCTTTAGGCAAATGTTGAAAGACTTTGCCACAAGAAAATTTTCTCATCATCTTTTAACATTCTCGTGGTTTGGAATGGGGACTACTGTGGCTACCACATGCAGTATATAATTTTATACCATTCAAGAGCGGGCAGAAGGTAGCAGCAGATGGGACATATTTCTAATTCCACATATCCCCATTGAACAGTCATTTAAACATCTGGGTTGGAGAAAGGGTCACCAGTTCTGGAATGAGTTCAAATGCTGTATAACCTGCTTCACCTACCCTATCATTTATATAATGATAGTTAGCAATTCTCAAAGCACCAGATTCATCAAATTCTTTTTCTTACTATTTTTTTCCATTTTGTACTTTTTTTTTGACTTTGAAACAAAACAAAATATTATCAGTAAAAAATAAAAATAAAATAAAATAAGTGCATATTTAGGTATTCACAAAAACAATAGCTAGTTTTCTGGACATGTAATGTATGCAAGATATTATGATAACTACCTCACATCCATTATTACACTGAATCCACCATACTGTCCATGTGTTAAACACTTCCATTACCTTGCTTACTAAATTCATTACAGTAAAAAAAGATATTTAAAAAAGATCCAACAATTGTGCAATAAGATGAACCCATGTTTTCTGGACCCTCCTTCTCCTCCACTTGGAAACAATCAATGTTATCCCTGAGGCAGTGAAAACTGCCATGAAAAGAATTCCCTACCTAGAAATGGTCCCTCTCCAGCACCATTTGATTAAATATGGACAGAAAGTTATTTACAAAGATTATCGTCCTGAACTCTAATAGTAAATATCACTTTAGTGTTCTATTTCTTTTCCAAGGTCATGAAAAGTCCAGCAGCAAATATAAACTTCTGAGTAGAAGGAAAGGGGAGAATACATAGATCACCTTTCAGAGTTTAAGAAGGTGGAGTTTTTGACTCATGGCATTAAACAAGACAAAAGCAAACAACGTTCTAAGAAAAGTAAAAACCTCTTAAAATATATGTACCATGTTATACCTAGATACCTCCATCCATGCTGCAGGACTTCTATACATATTAAAAGTATAGAAACAGAGTGTCACAGTGGGTAAACAAGCCAGGCACATGCAGGTAAGAGAAGATGCCTCTAAGAATAGAGGAGATAATAGCAGGAATTTGTGAGCCATATGCATAAATAAATTGCATGTAGTAGGATATATATATAGAAGTCCTGCAGCATGGATGGAGGTAGCTAGATATAATATATGTATCTGATAATGACCAGGAATTAATGCTCAGGCTTTGGTCTTTACCCACTGCCCACAACCAAAAAGGAACCTACCTGAGGAAAGAATCATATACCATGATGATTTTCTAAAGTGTCTGGTAACATTTCTTGTGACAACTCTCTCTGATAAGAAGGGGTATAAGATGTGAGAGTTAGTCAAATACAGGCTCAAACAAAATCTCAGCAAGTTAATGCTGTACATTCAGGATAAAGATTGTTGATTGTTGCCTTGACTGGATAACTACACAAGTAATGTGCATACTTACACAAGTTTTAATTTCTAAAAATTTTTCAAAATAATTTAATTAGACCACATGAAGCTTAAACTAACATAATATATACAATTTAACTGTGAATTTATTGCACATGGGTTGGTTCATTTGGGGATAATAAAAGTATTTCTCTTTGTAGGGTGTGGCTTTTCTGACTCTGTGTTTTCTCCATAAGACATATGTCTGCAATTTCTTATCTGAAATTTGGAATTCCATAAACTTCTGAAATTCAGTTTTATCTTATTTCTAACAAACTTATTTTAATGTGAAACATGATTACAGCTTTCAATAGAAGTGGTATTAGCTCCTCTTCATGTGTTCTGTAGAACTCCACTGGAAAGTCATCTGGTCCAGGACTTTTTTTGATGAGTAGTTTTCTTATGATAGATTTGATTTCCTGGGTTGTTATTGGACTATTTAATGAAAACCCTCCATTTCATTTAAGTTTTCAAGTTTGTTTCCATAAAGATGTGCATAGTAATCTCTGATAATTTTTTGTATTTCTTCAGATTCCATTGTGATTTGATCTTTTTCATTTCTGATTGTATTTATTGGGGCTTTTTCTCTCTTTTTCTTGGTCAATTTGGCTAAGAATACATCAATCTTGTTTATCATTTCAAAGAAACAGTTTTTTGTCTCGTTGATTTTTTTCTATGATATTTTTATCTTCTATGTCTTGTATTTGGGCTTTTACTTTGGTAATCTGGATTCTTCTGCTGAAGTTAGGGTTTTGGTGGTCTTGTCTTTCCAGCTCCCTTAGGTGATTTGTTAGGCTGTTAATGTGTGACATTTCCATTTTCTTGATATGTGTTCATAAATAAATGAATTTCCTTCTCAGTACTGGTTTCACGGTATTCCAGAGGTTTTGGTAAGACGTGTATTTATTTTCACTTATTTCCAGAAATTTTTATCTTTCTGTGTTGACCCAGGAGTTGTTCAGCATTATGCTGTTTAGTGTCCATTTCTTTATGTGTTTTGGGGTAACTTTGCTGATGTTGGTATTTTTTTTTATTAGTGTGGTCTGAGAAGGTGCATGGCAGTGTTTCAATCTTATGGAATTAGTTTATGCTTGATTTATGGTCAAGGATGTGGTCGATCTTAGAGTATGTTCCATGTAGTGATAAGTAGAATGTATATTCCGTGGTTGTTTGGTGGAGTGTTCTGTAGGTATCTATGAAGTCCATTTGGTTAACCCTCAAGTTGAGGTAACAGATTTCCTTGTTGATTTTTAGCCTCAGTGATATATCGAGGGATTTTAGTGGAGTATTTAAGTCCCTAGGTATGATAGCGTTTGAGTCATGTCTTTTTTTAGTTTACTTAGAAGTTGTTTTATAAAGGTTTGTGCTCCCCTGTTGAGTGCATGCATGTTTGGAATGGATTCTTATTGATGGACTAAACCTTTTATCATTATGTAGCGACCTTCTATGTCTTTTTAAATTTTTGATACCTTAAATGATATTTTGGCTTATATTAACATCACAACTCCTGCCTTCTTTTGTGTTCTGTTCACCTGATAAATTATTTTCCATCCTCTTTCTTTGAGCCTGTGAAAACACATTCTGGTGAGATGAATCTCCTAAAAACAGCATATTGTTGCATCATTTCTTTGTATCCAGTTTGCCATTGCATGTCTTTTTAGTGGTGCATTCAGTCCATTCACATTCAGGCTAATTATTGAGATGTTAGAGTTTATTCCCGTCATAGGGATACTTTGTTGTTGTTGCTTTTTGTTTGTTGGCTTTCTTTTTATATTTGGGTTGATATATGCATGTGTTTTCAATGTTTTTCCTGTATTCTTGGGAAGTGTGTGGTTGTTCTTTTTCTTTCTTTATTTATTTTACGCTTAATACTTTCTTAAGCATTTTTTCTAGAACTGGTCTGGAGGCAGCATAAATTCTTAGGGATTGAATGTCTGGGATAGATTTAATTCTCCATCACTGATAAAGCTTTGGTTAGCTGGGTAGTAAATTGTTGGTTGGAATTGTTTATCTTTGAGAACTTTGAAGATTTGACTCCAGTCTCTTCCAGCCTGTAGTGTTTCTGTAGATAAGTCTGTTGCTATTCTAATTGATGATTCCCAGTAAGTAGTCTGAGCATTCTCTCTTGCTGACTTTAGGATATTTTCTTTTATACCTACTTTTGCTAAGTGGATTACTATGTGTCTAGGAGTTGGTCTTCTCTTTTGCTGTCTTGCAGTGTTCTCTGAATCTCTTATCTTTGAATGATCATGTCTCTCATAAGATAAGGGAAGATTTCTTTGATTATGGAATGTTTGTTCCAGGGTGATCTCTGTTTCTCTATCTGCTGGAATGCTGACTAATCTTCGGTTCAGCCTCTTGATACAATCACACATCTCTTAAAGGCCTTGTTCTGTCTTTTTAAACTTCTTTTCTATTTTTAACAGTTCCATATGTTGGTCCTCAAGTTCTGAGATTCTTTTTTTCTGCTTTTTAAATTCTGCTTTTCATGCTTATTGTTTTGTTTTTATTTTGTTTACTGTATTCTTTATTCATATTAGTTATTATCTCCTTTTTTTCCTCTTGTTTCTCCTTATTTATATTCATTTTCTCTATTAATACTTTGATCTCTGGGTTTCTGGCCAGTCATTCTGGGGACTCTTCATTGTTTGAGTTTCAAAGTGTATTCTCAAGTGCTGTCTTCCCAAGAGTCTGTATGGGATCTGTATTATTCTTTGATTCTTCTTCCCCTTTCCCCGCCTTTTTTAATCCCATTGCTCAGTGATGGGGGCTATCTTTCCCTCTTGTTACTCAATTCCTTATTCTTCCTTATGCAAGTCCTCTGGAATTGTTCAATTTTGAAGCTGGATTGTTAAGGGGCTGTGCTTTTTGCAGTTTTCAGACTTGATTAAGGTGTGATGGGGGAACTGTGGATCAGGATCTATGTGCAGATCACAGTATTCACTACATGTGTGTGGGCCCCCTGGAACCCACTTCCCACCACCTTATAATCTGCCTATATGATGGGGGTGTATGTATGCCCCCTGAAAGCAAAATGAGATAAGTAAAAGGGGAAGAACAGAAAAAGGAAGAAGGGAGACTAAATGATGAAAAAGAGGAGAAGGAGAAAGACAACAGACTCACCAACTAATGAATAAACAATGACAAAAAACAAAAACAAACAAACATGCAAACAAACAAAAGCCTGATGTTGCACTCACCCACAAAAACATCTAATTGTAAAGATTAGCAGTAGCAGGAAACTGCCAGGAAAGGGGATGGAGAACCAGGATTGGCAGTAGTGGGAGTCTGCCTGGGGTAGGGGTGCATACCTCATCAGCAAGGCTATCTGCATAATGAACACTTATATACCTACCCCTGAATTGTATTCCACATCTTTAAAATAAAAAAATTAAAAGTTAAAAAAATACCTATATGCTAACAGGAAAACTAAAAAACACCTACAACGCCCCCCCCCCCCCAAAAAAAAAAACAAAAGCAAAACAAATACTAAAACATAAGCAAAAACAGAAAAAGAAAGAGCTCCCTCAGTGACCATTTTTTGAGCTTCAGGTTTCTTTCCCAAGCACTGCCATTGCTTTGATAGGTAGCTGATTCCAGTCTCCAACCCCACCCCCTGCACCCCTACACCCCGCTCTCAGCACAGGCTGTCAAGTGACTCTTAGCCCTGCAGACTTCTGTGAAAGGAGGGTGAATCAGATCCTGACTCACCCAACTCATTCACTGCTGTTGCTGTTGTCCCCAAGTCCCCCACTCATATCTGATATGTCTGTGGCTGGTTCAGTATGGGGGTGTGGCATCCATCTCTCCATGTTTGCTCCTGAAGTGTCCTTTCTGGATCAGCAATGGTCAATCATGGTGGGGGGGGGGGGTGATCACCTCTGTGTCCCAGGTGGAGGATGAACAGAGTCCATTATCTAAAATGATTATTATCTCTTTTTGTAGATATGTAAACAAAACCTTGAGATGCAAAATAACTAGACCACAGTAGCAAAACTAAAGATCAGAGGAGGTGAAATTCAGTCCCCAATAGTTTGACTACAGAGTACTTCTTCTTGACCTGTTTTCTGGACTTTAATCCATTCCTTCTAACTCTAGACAGTAACTTTGAGGAAAGATTATCTCAGCTTTGATTGTAGGAAATAATTTTTGGCCTATTTATCGACAATTCCTTAAAATACAGATGCATTTTAAAACCTTATTATAAAAAGTTGTTAGTTGAGAATTTACCTTGGGTAGGTCACATCATTAGCTTTTCAGTGACACATTTACCAAAGACTTGTATGGACAATATTCTCTAGAATGTATTTTTCTCCCCTGAATGTCTAATCCTCCCTTCTTATTATTTACTAATTTACAACTCTGAAACACTTTTAGACATAAATCAATTTCAAAGGACACTAACTACTGAGATAAACAATATTTCAATCATGTTTATTTTGTTATTAGGTGGGATAAATGTCATACCTGACATATCTTTATTATCAATAGTCATTAACGTACTTTTACAGGTTGCATTCCAGTACACTTAGTTTCATGTCATCATTAAGCAATGTTTTCTAAAGACACTCTTGATTTTTCTGAGTTTTTTTTTTTACTGAAATGTTGAAATGGCTCCCTGACTAAAATGTATCTCTGAAATAGCACATGAAAAAGAAAATTTCAGTGTTCGCTACATTTCATAAGTTTCTAAGCATTATCAAAATGACAAGTATTTAATATTTGAAAAAAAGATGGTTGTGAGAGAAAAAAACTTTGGCTTAGACATCTGATCATTTGACAAAAGGAATACAGAGACCTAAAAACTATTTTGTCATGATTTCAGCAGATACTGATTTATGGGTATTCTAGTGTCTGTGACATGCACAGAGACAGAATTTTTTTTATGCTTACCTTTTAAGACAAATATAGATAATTTATTCTGAGGGCTAAGGGTACACAGGAGAGTCCTGGAATGGATCAACTCTACACTTCAACTCAAAGCATGTGCTGGAGCCATATTTTTGGTGACACTGGGCCATGAGCAATAATTTGGGGTCACCTGTATTTGATTACTTCAAAGTAAACTAATATCAGAATAATTTTTAGTGTACCTTTTACTCCCAGCACCCGATCACCCAAGTCGTCCCCTCTACACTTGGGGGAAATATCTGTTAGCATCTGTCAAATTATGCAGTATTTAAAGATTTTGTTCTTCTGAAAACTCTACTTAATGTTAGCTAAAATATTCTGTTAACATTATGAACTAAAGAAAAATAGTAACTATGTCAACTTATTGCTGAAATTGTTATTGGTCTGTGTCTGGGGAAAAAAAATATATCCTACATCAAAAGCAGGACCATAAGGAGTTAATCCACCAATTACTCACTTTGTAAACCTGTGAGAAAATCTGGAACATGCTTACATATGACCTAAACTTGTTGAACTTCGCCTCTTGTTTTAAAACTGTGTCCTAAAAACAACCAATCCAGGATCTCCTTGCCTGTAGCCAACTTCAAAAAAAGAAAAAAAAAAAAAAAAAAAAGAAAAGAAAAGAAAAGAAAAAGAAAATCTGTGTGATTTAAGACCTCTTTACAATAAACTATAACTGACATGGAATTCTATGAATCAGGTCTAGACACACAGTTAGTTACCCAAGCAAAAGTAGTGAAAACTGAAGGCATCCACTGTAATTATAAGGCATCTGGGAGTCACAAGGATGAAATGTAATGGGCTTAAGGACCAAAGATCAACATTAGGCCTATCATCAGCTTTCTCCACCATGCTATTCTCCAGTTGCAATCAAGTTCTAATGCCAACAGTTTTCCACATGACTGTGAATGAAAGATTGTGATGTGCCATGGCATCTTTTACTTTAGTTATAAGTAAACTCATTAGAATGTTAGAAATAATTCATTTCTGCCATCTCTAGTTTGGTAACTTAAATGTATTTTATGACAACAGCTAAACATCATATGTACTTTTAAATAAAATGTTTGCTTTTAATAAATGGTTCTTCTCTTCAATATTAATATATTACTTCAAATGCTAGTAAATAAGTAAGAAAAAATGTGGAAGATTGAATACCCACAAATGACAATGAAACAATTGCTGTTTCTTAGTTTGCAAATTGATTCAACAAATTTTGGCAAGTAATTTTTTTCTCTGTCAAAAACCACCAAAAGCTTCTTATCCTTGTGATACAGTAACCATGTATTTTAAAATCTAATCTAGGAAAATAATCTTAAATATATAAAATTATACATTGCATACTATTTATAACTGTAAAATTTTAGAAATATCTGACATACTTGATAACAAAGGAAAGGGTTAGGCAAATTGTTAGTACAAAGTTTTTGATATATTATACTGAATATATCATTGATATATTATACTGAGTTTTGATATATTATACTGAAACTGTAAAAATAATGAACATATATACTGTGTAGAAATGTAATATGATATAATGGAACATCATACTATTTCTGTAATTATAAATATTTTTATCTACTCTATTCATAGATTTATTGCTGAAATCATACAAAGTAAAACACATATAAAACAGAATCCAAATGAACACATCAATAAGGATATATACACATAAACTAACACATTACTAGGCTTATGGTTTAGTATGTGTTCTTAAATTCCTACTCCACCACCACCACCACCACCTCTAATAAAACATAATTTTGACTGTCATTCAAGATAAAGCCCAAATATTTGCAAGAATCTCACTGTATCTTATTTTATGTGGTAATCTCACTTTTAAAAACTTGTTTTAATATGGAAAATATAAAAATATGAAATAAAATTCTAAATTAATATATCCAAGAGATATTGTTGAAAACCACTATGTTTTTAATTTATATTGTAATGGTTTAAACAAATCTTTTTTTTTTTTTTTTTTTTGAGTTGGAGTCTCACTCCGTCGCCCAGACTGGAGTGCAGTGGGCGCTTCCGGCCACCGCAGCCTCGACCTGCTGGGCTCGGCGATCCTTCCGCCTCAGCCTCCCAAGTAGCTGGAACTACAGGCGCGCGCTACCACGCCCGGCTAATTTTTGATTTATTGTAGAGATGAGGTCTCGCCAAGTTGCCCAGGCAGGTCTCGAATTCGCGGGCTCAGGCAATCCAGGTTTAAATAAATCTTAATCACTGGTGTCAGAACTCTATGTTCAAATCTTGACTTTGCCACTTGCTAGCTATGCAACTGTAAGCAAGTCATTTATGCTTTCTAAGTCTCAGTTTCTATGTAGGTAAAATAGGGATAATAGTCATTATCACACAATGGATTTTTTTAGAAAAAAAAATAGAACACTGCTTATGACATATGTGTATGTAACAAATGCTGCTTATTTAAATTGTGCTAGGCCCAGGGCATTTAATAGTGGTGTAAAAAGCTCAATACCTTCCTCTCACAGAACAAAATATGTTTACAAAACATAAAGTTAACAGAGAGCTAATAAGTTAGGGATAGGTCATTGATTATGAATTATGGCTTGATTCATCAATAGAAAGGCTGAAAATTTGAGGCCAACGTTGGAGACTGATTTTATTCTAGGGACATCTGTCATTTTCAGAAGAGGTAACTGAGAGGGTAAGACACCATGCATTTTGACAACCTGGTAGGGGTAACTGTGCAAAGATTAGAATGAATACGCCTGCATTTGGAGGTCCTGGTAAAAGATTAGATTAGGATTTCAAAGAATTACATCCAAGTAGTTAGGATTCCAAAAGATTACATTTTAAGAGTAAGATTAACCAGAAATGTGCAGAATTATAAAGACTAAAGACTAACTTCATATTATATAAAACATAAAATTGCTAATACCTATTAAAATTTAAAATAATTTTTTACAAAATAAAAATATAAATAATCAAAAACATGTAAATAAATATTGCATAATCAAAAAAATACATAGTAGAAAAAGACATTAAATAGTTACCTTTATTAAGTTTAGGGATCTACAATTTTAAAAAAACCCTACACATTGAGAAATTTAGCCAAACTTTGGAAACTATACAAAGAATAAAATAAAATTACCAAAACTGAAACATAGAGGAAATAAAATTTGAAAGTAAATGTATAGGTTTGTTTTAAAAACATATTACATAACTGAAGATAGACTTAATGAACAAGAAGATAGACCATAGGAATATATTCATAATAAAGTATAAAGGGAAAAAATGCAAAAATATTGAAGAGTAAGAATCATAAATGATTCATACAAAAAATCTGATATCTAACATAGGCATAATTGTTCTTATGGATGTTAACTGTCTAATATACTATATGTAAAGCAGCACAAAATGTATCAGTAAGTTCCCTGTATACAAATGAGTTCTATTCTTAGAGCATGTTCCTAAGTACAACAATGCTAGCCTAGGCACCTAACACAATAGGCTATATAGTATTGTGCTATAATAGGTTTATAATGATTCTCACACAAATAATACATAAAAACAAATAAATACAAATATAAAATATTTTTAATCTTACAGTACAGTATCTTAAAAAGTACCATAGTGTAGTATAGTATAACAGCTTTGAAATCAAGATACTGTACTACTGTACTCTATACAGTACTATACAGTAAAGTGCACAAAAGTACAACTGCTTGTAAAGGATGCATGCACGTGACAATGAACACCAGACACATGAACCAACTTATGTGAATGGACATTCAAATGCACTTTTGCATCTTGGAATGCTTACAACTTAAGGTTCATATGTAGGGTACTTACTGTACTGTCATTCTAATAAGGGATATGAAATCTGAGAAGGAGAAGGTGATGTGTGTAAGGATAGATAACACAAAACTTCAAAAGCTCATGTTTGGTATATGAAATGTGTTCTGAAACTAAAAATGTATAACTATCTTCATTAATTTATATCTTTTAATATGGATTAGTAATTTCTAATACAAAAGCAGATGCAAATTTTTAATCATGGATTCCTGTCATATAAAGTTGAATGGCTTATGTCTACAAAAGTCTGTGCTTTCATTTGTCTATGCAATAAGCCTTCCTAGAATCATACATTATATAGTCAGGCAATTAACACAGTAATTGATTGCAGGTTCCCTAAAGATTGATTATATAAAAGCAGGGAGCTTTTATCATTATAATAGTACTCTTTTGAGTATATGTTAGTTTCTTGACATTTATCTCATTAGGTATTGTGCAAAAATTAGTGTAATTCTTGAGATAAAGTTATGAGTACAAAATATAGTAGTATCATAGTTTCTTTTGTTGTGATGTCCTACATCTGTTTTATAATTTGAGATTGATCTATTCCATTCTAAACATATAGCAAAATATTATTACTATATGCTTCCTACCACTTGAGTGTACATTTTTAGACCTGCCTTTGGATATATCTTATAATATAGATCTCAAATTTGGGCATAAGGAAGGACACTTGGGGTAGTGTGAACAGTGCAGAGGAATCCGTGTAACTGCTACAGAATGTTTCAGCAACTACTAGGGCCAAGAAAACTGCATCACTAAAAATCTGGCATATGGCAAGGATGCTGGATTCTAGAACAACGTTTAGGAATACTCTCTCATCTTACTCTCCATTCACATAATGCCTCAAATCTGTCAAATTATACAGAATTCTTAGCTGCTCCCAAAATAGGCCATGGTCATTTCTTCCTCAAAAATGTCAAAAAACAAAACTTTGTTCTCATTTTCTGTGCCTTAAACACCCTCTTTTACTCTGTATTTATTCAAATACTTTCCAACTAAATTGCTTTTTCTGCTCACATGTTTTATAAAACTTGTGTTTAGTAGCATAGTCTGGGGTAATGCAGGACATATGTCCCACACCCCACTTCCCTCACCATACCCTCATGACTGTTCCCTGATTGGGAGGATGACCCCTGGCCAAAACGGTCTGTGCCCAGTCAATATGCCCTTGGAGCTATGCACACCTGCATACTCAAGGCAGTTACTGAAAGAGTAAACATACTTGTTCCTGCTTTTCTGCACGCAATGCTATTGTTTGTGTCTTGCTCCTTCTTCCATGCTTTTGGAGTAATATAATCTCACTGCATGCCTATTGGGGTGTAGAGAGCCTTGTACCAACTGACTACCATTGGTTCCTTCCGTGAGCCATAATAAACCAATGTCTTTGCCAACCTGTCCTCCATGTGATTTCTTCAAAATAGATCAATATGTGAGTGCCCTCTCTGATTTGGGGTCCCTGTAATACACATTACTTTACAAAAGTCCTTTCCAAAGCATATATCCATTTTAGTCAGGGGAACTCCAAATCCCCAAAAGTGGAATTATCTTTTGGAGGGTGAGCCCCTTGTAGCACAGACTTCCCCCACTAGTTAAGTGTTCTAGGAAACCGGCTGCATGAGCATACCAGCAAGAGTTGTAAGAGACTGGCTGCATTTGGCTTCAGTGAATTTTTTTTTTTTTGGCAAACAGGGACTCTTCCACCAGGATGACACACATGACACATGCCCACATTTACTGGGTGTTCAGCAGTTTTTAACTAAAAATGGCATGACCTCATATGTCCCACCTTCCCTATTCACTTAATCTCTCCCTGAGCATTTTGTTGTTGTTGTTGCTGTTGTTTGCCCTGATAAAGAAAAATCCTCAATGGGAAATGTTTGCTGATGTGGAAAAGTTGAAACAAAAAACAGCAGAAGCACTAAAAAAAGAAAAAAAATTGACTATTTTGAGCAGTGGAAAAAGTGTCTCAATAGGTGTGTTGCATTCTATTTTGAAGGTGCCTGAAGTTTAAACATGTAAGAAGAAATATACTTTTTTAAAATTAAATACACTCCAAAGTTTTTTGGAGTGCCCTCTTGTACAACACAATTTCATTCTCATCATTAACTAATTACTAGAAAAGTTTATGGTCCCATAGATGTAATATGTCCCATCTAGAAGGTAAAAATCTAAAAGGTAGAAACTGTATTTTATTTCTTGACTTCATATTTTGTAGAATGGTATTAGGCACATAGAAGATAACCAGTACGTTCTGGTTTGCATTGTGATAATAAGAATTGCTGGGATATCTAAGTAAAATTGAAAAGCATTTTAATGCTTTGTGCATAATATTACAATGCAGACTAAAGTGGCCAATTTATATTTAAATATAGGGTCTTACTGAAAATTTTAAAATAATTTTATATAGTTAAAATTGCAAATAGTTTTTCTAGTTATTAGCTGTAATATAATATACCGTTGTGATGAACCTGTTTGTATTATATATGTGCTTTTTTTTGGTGTGTTTCTATGGGTGTGAGTATATATTAGGTATGTATATATATATATATATAGTAATATGTATATACACACATATATGCATACACATACACACAGATAATTTATGTAAACACATATGCATATAAAGTAGATATACATATAATTTGAAAATAACTACAATTAATCCCTAAACAACATGATTTTGAAGCCACTTATATGTAAATTGTGTTCAGTAAAAGTTACACTGAATGTACCTACGTCTCTTGCCTCCCATTCCAGTTCCTTCACCTCTTCTGCCTCTGCCACTCCTGAGACAGCAAGACCAATCCTTTCCTCTTCCTCCTCAGCCTACTCAATATGAAGAGGACCAGAATGAAAACTTTATAATGATTTACTTCCATACATAGTAAACATATAAGCATATTACCTCTTAATTATTTTAATTCACTTCCAAACATGGTAAACATATTTCCTCTTAATTATTTTAATGACATTTTCATTTCTCTAACTTACTTTATTATAAGATTCAGTACATAATGTATATAAAATAAAAAATATGTGTTAATGGACTTTTATGTCATTGATAAGGTCAACAGTAGGCTGTTAAGTTTTCAGTGAATCAACAGTTATAAATGTGAATTTTTTACTATGAGATGGTTGACTCCTCTAACCACACATTGTTTAAGGGTCAGCTATAGGTCAAAACTAGTGAGATAGAGACATTGATTACTAGGGAATTTTTAAAAATTTAAAAAAATATTTTCTGTTTTATACATTTTATCTTTCATTAGAGATTTGTTAAAAAGAAATAAAATATAACATCCAAAGGATTTTCTAGAGTGCATATACCTTCAATTAAGCCTCTATCAATTCTCTAAAACCTATATTATATTTAGTTACCATATGCTATTAAATGATTATATTCTACCCAATTAATATAATACTAGGAATATTAGGAATGATATAAGTACAAATATTTTTATAGCTGACCTTGAGTTTGAGAACAATTGCATTCTACAATTAAACTAAAACAGCAGAGGCCTAAAGCATTTCCATTAATCATGATTTGATTATATTTTTCTTCTTATATAACTAATATGTCAGTTCACAAAAAGAAGCACCTTAATTTTTTTGTCTTCAAATTTACTTGGGTATCAAATCATATATTAAAATACATTTATATTGTTCAGATAATACAATGAGTTTAATGTAATGCTTTTTTATTTGGCATTCACAAAATAACCTATGAACTTTAAAGATTTAAAATTACATTATTCTCTATCTGAAACTACTAGTTAACTAAAAATTGTTCTTTGTATTTTTCTCTATCATTTTCTTTAGTTATTAGTTAATAGCCAAATGTGAAATTTAAGATGTCCCAAATCTATGATTTTTTTCTTAGGTTATTTTAAAGTGAGATGATTACTCTAAAAATCATTTTTCATTAGCTCATGGTTTATGAAGTTATTAATTCATTTATTAGATTATTGTAGTATAATGGTTAGCTACTGTTCATTTCCCATTGGAAAAGCACTCTGTTTTTTTGTTTTAATTTAAATATCTTTATTCACTCTTAGCATTCTTATTCCCAACCTATTGATTCAGGGACTCACTCTTAAAGAAAACAAATAATTTGTCCGAAGACATATAGTACAAAAGACTGAGTTAAGATTCAAATTAAGACGCATCTGACTTTAAAGCTCAAGTTCTTAGTTCCTACACTTCCACTTCACATTTTGAACTTTATTAAAGATAAACCCACAAAGCAATGGAAGAGCTGCTTAGCCTTTTAAAAACAGAAACAAGTTGCTGATGATGTGGGCTGTACTTTCTGGAGAAAAAACAAAAATGTTCACTTAAAATTATCTGAAAACCTAAAATTGTCTGAGTTATTGAGACAAACACAGTGGACTATAATATAAAAGACATTTCTTCTCTGAAAATGCTATTGATACGCTAATATGGACAAATTATGTCTATCAAAATAAACTTTCTCTCAACTTTATTGAGCCATATTTAGCAAAGAGCAGTAGACAGATTGAAACTGAAGGAGGAAAGGAAAAAATAAATGGTAGAAATTAATAAGTCTTTCATTTTATGATATAGCCTGATTCTCATTCTTTCTGCTGGAGGAAAACTGGCTATCCCATTCCACTTCGATCTCAAAGAATTTATAATGGGAAAGGTATGTGATATCAATTCAAACATTTCAAGTAATATGCTAAAAGAGGGGAGACAATTTGTGGAGAGAGAAAAATCCCTCTGTCATAAAGTTATGTGATGCCAATTAAAGTGCACTCCTAGGTTGCAAAGCATCTGCCAAACTGCAGAGTGTTTTCAGAAGATAATGCTGGAGAGGGTCTAGGTGGGCACAAGGGCTTTAAACATTTATCCCCAGAATGTTTGATTCACAAACGTAACACCAAGCAAAAGCAAGGAGAGTTTTACCAAGCACAGAATTTCATTTAGCGCCCTTGTAGTTGACTTAATTAGAATAAACCTAGACGTCCTTAAAACTCTTTTGTAAGCTTAAATCTCACCACCACAAACTGACTTTTTAATTATGTGGTTCTAAGGAGCCTTTGAGGCATATAAGACACACTGTAAATATAGCCATTAACACACACTCACACCACACACACACACACACACACTCTCTCTCTCTCTCTCTCTCTCTCTCTCTCTCGCTCTCTCTATCTCTCCTCACCCCTCATTCTCCAAGGCATACACACATGTGTGCACTCACTCACAAAAATGCACACTTGCTTTTGGAGAATTTAGCAATGAATATTGTGTGATTCGTGTCATTCTCTCATGACATGACTTTTTAATCTCTGTAAGACAATTTCCTATCTGAAAAACAAATAAAATAACTGATGCTTTATGGCTACTGTTTTTATTAATGCTTGTTTTTAAAACAGCAGTTTTAGATTCACTGCAAAATTAAGAAAAAAAGGTACAAATATTTTTCATATACTTTCTACCCCTGCCCTTTGCATTGACTCTCCTATTATAAGCATTCTCTACTTTGATTTCAAGACTAAATAAGATAATATTTGCAAAGTGCACAATAGAGTGCCTTTGAGATAAATTTAAGCAAAGAATAATTAAGCTAATATTAGTCCAAAGAATTATCAATGGAAGTCAAAAGTCCTGAATTAGAGTCTCTTCGTTGTCATTAGTTAGATTTATGACCTTAGAAAATCTCATTACAGTTTTCTAACATATAAAACCAAAATATATTCAGTCTCTAAAATTCCTTAATTTGATTACAATCTTGCTATGATTAGATTTATTAAGAATACTTGATAGCTAATATGTCTAATATTAAGTCGTAAAAGATTTTTTATTAGACTGTCCTTTTCAATTCACACTTGAGAATGTATACATAATGAGAATATTTTATTAATTTACATATGAAAAGATGTCAAGAATGAATAAATTATAATATAATAAATTATGACAAATTACTTTTAAGAATTGCCTTATTCAATTACCCAGATTTCTTTGGTCAGACAGCATTATCAATCAAAATTCTAGACTACCATCCCAATAAAAACAATAGAAATCATGAAAAACTAGAAGTAGAAAGCACCATTTGAATGGTATCATTGATCAGTAATAATAAGAAGAATTTTATGAGGGACAACATCCAAGTAGAATCAGAAACTCTGGACAATTTGTGAAAAATAAGGCAAAATTGTGTCATAAGTGTTTCACAAAACTGGAAAACTATGATTTTTTTTTTTTGGCTATTTGCACAAGACAGATGAGCGGGATATTGTCTAGGGTAGCTCAGGTAAGAAATTTAGTGAGAAATCAAAGCATTGCAGTTTCCAACTTTGTTAGGATAAGATTTAAATAAAACAGACAAAGAAAGCAAAAAAAAAAAAAAAAAAAGAAACAAAAAGCAAATAGCTGGAAAGAAGGAAAAAAATCAGTTTGTCAAATTAGTGTCCAGAAGCTGGCATTCATTCACACATGAATCAAAACATGAACCAAGGGAAAATTTACTTATAACTGAATGAAAGCTAAAATATTGTGTATCAAAAATTGTGAATTGTAACTAAAGTAGCATTTAGAGGAAAATGTATAGCCCTTAAAATGCAAAATTAAAGAGAAAAGAAATAAATTTAAGAAGTTAAGAAGTACAAATTTTACACATGAAGAAATGTTCAACCTCACTAATCATCAAGGAGATGCAAATCAAAACTACACTGAGATACCACCTAACTCCAGTCAAAATGGTCATTATCAATAACTCAAAAAATAACAGATGTTGGAGACGATATGGTGAAAAGGGAACACTTCTACCCTGTTGGTGGGAGTGTAAACTAGTGCAACCTCTGTGGAAAGCAGTGTGGCGATTCCCAAAAGCTCTAAATATCGACCTCCCCTATGACCCTGCAATCTCCCTACTGGGAATATACCCTGAAGAACTCAAATCATTCTATAAAAAAGATACCTGCACACGTATGATTATTGCAGCACTGTTCACAATAGCAAGCACCTGGAACCAACCATGCTGTCCAACAAAAGAGGACTAGATTAAAAAAATGTGGTACATATACATGATGGAATACTACGCAGCCATAAAAAGAACAAAATCATGAATTTCATAGCAACCTGGATGGAACTAGAGTCTATAATACTGAGTGATCTTTCACAGCAACAAAGATCTGAGTATTACATTTTCTCACTCATAAGTGGACCTTGAACATCTATCGTAATACTATAAGAAAAGGATTGACAGTGGTGGGAATCTATGGGGGCGGGGACAGGGAGGGCAAATGTGGTGGGATTAATGGTAGTCAATATCTGTCTGGGGACGGGGGGACACCACTTATCAACAAGGGTGCCTGAACGATGCATATTTGTATACCTAATCCTTAACTGTATCCCACAATTTTAAAATAAAAAATATGGTTAAACAAAATAAGTACAAATTTTAAAACAATTAAAAATAACTAAATAATAAAAATGCACCAACAACATTTAAAATTTTTTTTAAAAACTAATTTACAGGAAGAAATAGCAAATCTGAAAGGGAGCTATTTAAAAAGAGTGATAAAATTTGAGAGCTTTGCAAGAATAGTCAGAGAGAGGGAAAATTAGTAGGCATGGAGAAGAAAATATAACTATGATGCATTAAGATTAATGAAAAAAGTGAAATGATAATACAAACAACTTCATGGTCAAAATAGATGACATAGATACATTCCTCTGAAAAAAATACAACTTACTGAAGTTAACACAAGAAGATTCAAAAAATAAAATAAAATAAAGACTGTAGTAGAAATAGCTGTAATAGAGGAATCTTTCCACAAAGTTACAGCAAAGATGACTTTTCAGGACAGTTCTACTAAGCATTTAAAGAGCAGATAGTCCCCAAACACAGATTTTTTCGGGGGGTGTGGGGGGGGAGGAAAGTTGAATCAGACCCAATACATTTTCAAGAGCTAACATAAAAGCAAAATCTGAGCAAATAGTTGTTTATTTCCTTTAATTTCTCTTACAGTTTTTGAAGCTACATTACTGTGCACAAAAAAACAGATGTTTTTTGTTTTTTCCTGATGTGACTCCTTAATTATGAAATATCACTCATTGTCTTTTGCAATGTTTCTTGTCCTAAACACTACCTTCAGTGATATGGGTATCACTCAACTGCCTATTTTCACATGTTGTATTTTTTCCACAATTTTATTTTCAAGTTATTTGTAAATTATATTTAGCTCTTGTTTGTTCAATATATTTGTTTTTTCATTTTTGTTCAGCCTGTTTAACCTGTTTCTTAATTAGAATATTAAGGCATTGACTCATAGTGTTATTATTAATGTATAATGGCTTTGCTCCTATCTTATCTGTCATATATCTATTTGTTTTTCCTTTTATTTAGGTTAATTATAACAAATGTCTGTCACTCCATTCTTTGTCATTGTTTATGTGTTATACAATTTTTCCTTATTATATTAGTTATTACCATAATATAGGCATATAATATTCATTAAATTAAAGTGTAAGCTATTAGTAATGTTATATTTCCTATTTATTCAAAATAAATTAGAAATCAACCTAATTCATTTTCACCTATTTTTATTGTTTTCCCATACTATACATCTATCTCTCTCTGTCTTTGTCTGTCTCGCTCATTCTTTTTCCCTTGGTCTTCCCATTCTGTGTGTGGGCACACATACATAAATACACACACACACACACACACACACACACACACACACATATAAAAAACAGTACATTTTGATCTATACAGCCAATATTCAATTAGATTGACTGATCCCCACATGGTGACCCTTACTATTGATATTTACTTCTTTTTGTCTCCTCATACTTTCCTCTGGGATCATTTTATTCCTCATGGAAAAACTCACTTGCAGTGTTGAAAGATACATTCATTTATTGTGGTACTTTTAAAATAAATTTCTATAAATTTTTTTTGTTTGTTTTTAAAGAGTTGAAACAACAAATTGACATCTGTTGAATGTGGACTGGACTTAGGAACTCCCATCTAAACAATGGAATATGATAGAAGTGATGTGAGTGATGGGTATCAATGCAGAGAACAGGTTGCAAGAAGACCACAGCTTCGGTCTTGGGTATGCTCTTTTGCTCTCATCCAAATCACTCCTTTTTTTTTCTTAAATTGAGATAAAAATTAACTGACTAAAATTAACCATTTAAGAGGGAAGGGCGGCATGTCAAAAATGAGGAAAAAAATCAATGAAAAAAAAATAGGCAATCTTCAGAATCCTAAAGAGACAGCACCCAAAAAAGCAGCTATCAGAGCACAAACATTGAAAACACCTCAGTACAACCTGTCCCAGATGACAGTCACAGAAGTCAGAGATTGGATGGCTAAAATGAACAGAGAAGAACACCAAGAGAAACTAGAAGCAAATCTCACCAAATCATACAGAAAATAAAAACGGAGTTGGCCAATTTCAGAAAGACCCATTCTGAAATAATGGAAATGAAGAACTTCAACCTGAAACTTAAAGAGCACAGCAATATACACAGACAGTAGGATCAATCAGGCAGAGGAAATAATTTCAGAGCTTGAATACCAGTATGAGGAACTAACCCAGTTTGTCAAAAACATAGGAAAAAAGTCCCAGAAAAGGAAGAGCAAAGCCTCTGCGAGATGTGGGACTATGTCAAGAAACCAAATCTTATGCCTGTTTGGTATCCCTAAAGCAGAAAAGGAAACAGATAACACCATGGAGAAAGCATTCTATAAGATCATCCAATAAAACTTCCCACATCTCACTTGAGAGGTGACCATTTAAGCAAAAGAGATTCAGAGAACCCCCACAAGGTGTCAAATGAGAAGACCATCCCAAAAACATATAGTAATCCACTTTCACAAAGCATAAAAGAAAAATCCTAAAGACAGCAAGAGAGAAAGGTTAGACCATCTACTGGAGAAGACTCATCAGAATCAATCCAGATTTTTCTGCAGAAATGCCACAAGCCAGAAGGGACTGGAGTCCAATTTTTAATGTGTTTAAAGATAAGGAATTCCAGCCAAGAATTTCCTACCTCTCCAAACTAAGCTTCACCAGATAGTCAACCCCTTAGAAAATATGCCACCTCCAGAGTAGCTCATCAGGAGACAGAAAAAAAAGAATGATCATACCCACCACAAAAGTATAAGCAAGCACAGAGTTAACAGAGCATACAGAACACTAACAAAAAGAATATACACATATTACAGTGCAATAAAAATAAATATACCACCAAAAATATACCCTTCAAACACACAAAGACATGGATACTAAATAACATGCTATTGAATGACTTCTGGGACAGCATAGAAATCAAGACATAAATAAAAACATTCTGGAAACAAAAGAAAACAAACACACATCTTATCAGAATCTCTGGGGTGCCATGAAATCAGTGTTAAGAGGAAAATTCATAGCACTGCATGCACACATCAAGAAAATAGATCACTAGTAAACAGCCTAACATCACACCTAAAGAATTCATAAAAGCAATATCTTCTAAATTTTAATTTTAGTAGAAAAATCCAGATTGCTAAGTTAAAATCACAATTGCAGGATATAGAAGATAAAAAATATCATAGAATGAGTCAGCAAGACAAAAATCTGGTTATTTAAAAAGATAAATAAGATTGACAGACCCCTGACCAGATCAATAAAAAGAGAGAGAAAGTTCAAATAAACACAATTAGAAATGCAAAAGGTAAAGTCACAACTGACCCTCAAGAAATTTAATAGATTATAGGAGATTGCTATGAACACCTGTATGCAAATAAACTAGAAAGTCTAAAAGCACACAACCAACCAAGGTTGAAACAAGAAGATATTGAAACTCTGAACAGACAAACAGCAATCCAGAAAACAGACTCAGACATAAGAAACCTCTCCAGCAAAATAAGCCCTAGATGAGATGACTTCCCAGCTGAATTCTACAAGACATACAAAAAGAAGCTGATATCAATCTTATTGACAGTATTTCAGGCAATTTAGAGTGATGGAATCATCCCCAACTCATTTTATGAAACTAGCATCATACTGATACTCAAACCTGACAAACACACAACAATGAAAGATAATTATAGGTCAATATCTTTGATGAACATAGACACCACAATTCTCAATAAGAACAAGTTTTTAGCAAATTGGATCCAACAACACACCTCAAGCATTGTCCACCATGACCAGGTGGGCTTCATTCCTGGGATGCAGGGCTGGTTCAACATTCACAGGATCATAAACATAATCCAAAACATTAACAAATGCAAAACCAAGAACCACATAATTATGCCATTAGATGCAGAAGAAGCATTCAACAAAATCTAGCATTCCTTTCTGATAAAAACCCTTGATTACCTAGGAATAGAAGGAACAGTACTCAAAACAGTAATAACAACCTACAATAAACTCACAGCCAACATTTTGCTCAATGGGCAGAAAGTGGAAGCATTCCCCTTAGGACCTGGAACAAGACTAGGCTGCCCACTCTCACCCCGCCCCCCACCTCCCCATCATTCAACATAGTGCTGGAAGTCCTAGTCAGACCAAAAAGGCAAGAAAAGGAAAATGGGGTAACCAGATAGGAAAAGAAGAAGTTAAAGTACTCCTCTTTGCAGAAAATATGATTGTATACATTGAAAACCTTAGGGAGTCTGTCAAAAGCCTCCTCTCACTGATAAATGACTTTAGTAAAATCTCAGGATACAAAATCAATGTGCAAAAGAGTTGCATTCCTATACACCAGGTGGAAAACCAAATAAAAAAAACAATCCCACTCATAATAGCCACAAAGAAAATGAAACACTTTGGCATCCACTTAACAAGAGGTGCCAAAGACCTTTACAACAAGAACTACAAAACATTGATCAAAGAAATCAAGGATGACACAAACAGAAAAACATCCCATGCTCATGGATCAGAAGAATTAATATTGTCTAGATATCATCCTACCAAAGGCAAGCTACAAATTCAATGTAATATCCATCAAATTACCAACATCATTTTTTCACAGACCTGAAAATGACAATACAGAAATTTATATGGAAACAAAAATTGCATGAATAGCCAAAAGAATCCTCAGCAAAAGGAACAAAGTGGGAAGTATTGCACTTCTAGATTTTAAACTTACTTAAAAGGTTACAGTAACCAAAACGGCATGGTATTGGTACAGGAATAGTCACACAGACCAATGTAACAGGACAAATATTCCAGAAGCAAAAACATGATCTCTCAACAAACTCATCTTCAATAAAACCACGAGTAACAATCACTGGTGAAAAGAGACCATATTTAGCAAATGGTGCTGGAAAAACTGGCTGACCAAATGAAGACAAGTGAAACTGGATCCCTACCTACCACCATATACAAACATCAACTCAAAATGGCTTCAATACCTACACATAAAACCTAAAGCTATAAGAATCCTAGAAGAAAACATAGGAGACACATTTATGCACATCGTAGAAGGCAACTAATTCTTGACCAAGACCCCCAAAGTGAATGCCATAAAAGCTAAGATAAGCAAGTGGGATCCCATCAAACTGAAAAACTTTTACAAAAGAAAACTATCAAGAGAGTAAAGGGAAACTCACAGAATGGGGGAAAAAAATTGCTAATTATGCATCTGACTAAGTCCTAACATCCAAGATCCACAAGGAACTCAAACAAAATGAAAGGAAACAACCAAACAACTCCATTGAAAAGTGGGCAAAGGACATGAATAGGCAATTCTTAAAAGATAACATAAGACCAGGTTCGGTGGCTCAACCTGTAATTCCAGCACTTTGGGAGGCCGACGCGAGTGGATTGCCTGAGTCTGAGGGTCCGAGATCCACACAGGCAACTTGGCGAAACCTCATCTCTACAATAAATTTTTAAAAAATTAGCTGGGCATGGTAGTGTGCACCTGTAGTTCTGGCTACTTGGAAGGCTGAAGCAGAAGGATCACCAGAGCCCAGCAGGATGAGGCTGCAGTGGCTGGGAGCGGCCACTGCACTCCAGTCTGGGCGACGGAATGAGACTCCAACTCAAAAAAAAAAACTCCAAAACATAAAATTAGCCAGCAGTTCCATTAAAAAATGTTTCAGCCTCATTAATCATCAGGGAAATGCAAATCAAAACTACGATGAGAAACCACCTAACTGTGTAAGGATGGCCATCAATAATAATTTAAAAAAAACAACAGACCGTTTGTGAAGGTGTGGAGAAAAGGGAACGCTTCTACACCATTGGTGGGAGTGCAAGCCAGTTCTATGGAAAACAGTGTGGCAATTCCTAAAGAACTAAAAATTGATCTTTCACACTATCCAGCAAGTCCTTTCCTGGGAATATACCCAAAGGAACATAAATCACTCTACAAAGAAAGAAACCTGCACATGCATGTTTATTACTGCACTATTCATAATAACAAAAACGGGGAACCAACCCTGCTGCCCATTGAAAGTAAACTGGATAAAGAAAATGTGGTACATATACATGATGGAGTTGTTACATAGCCATGAAGAAGAATAAGATCATGGACTTCACAGTAAATTGGATGGAGTTGAAGACCATCGTGCTAAGTGAACTATCACAGAAACAAAGAACTGAATACAGCATGTCCTCACTCATAAGTTGACCCTGATCAATAGTCACATTAGCACAAGGATTGGGATCTGCAGTCTCAGGGCACTGCTAGGAGAGGGAGGGATACAGGAGGGCAGGGGACACAGGACAACACAAAGGGTACCTGGTCCACTACTAGGGGGAATGAGGGTCAGTTAGAAGCCCAAACTTTACCTGCATATAGACTACTTATGTTGTTAGCCCTCACTTGCAATCCACGTTTCTAAAATTTAAAAAAATTGTGTTTATTTCTCATATCTGTAAACACAGAGGTCGACTATTTTTGTAATTTTGTTCTTTTTTAATTCATATTTCTTCTTACATACGCTCAATTTCTGTTTTATTGAATTATATGTAAATTTTGTTTCAAATATTTTAAAATACTTAATGAGGTAATTTATATTTTAAAGAAGTTTACAAAAATGCATTATATTCACAATATTAAAATTAAGCATTTCTCTTTTCCCTTGTATAACTAAAACCCTCAAAATTTCTCTTCTCCCCGATTCCCTCTTGATTATAAGCTGTAGTCGTTTAAGCTGTAGTCCTTGCTACATCACTGCGACTCATCTTATCAAGATTGCCAATCATATCCCATAATTACGTCCTATTTTTAAATTGTGATTCTACCTACTTTTTTCCCCTGTTCCTTCACTCCGTTTTGTACTTCTATTTTAGGACCTTTGTTTTTCCACTGATCGATTTTAACTGCGTGAATATTACTTTTTACACACTTTTTCACTATTGGTTGGTAAATTTTACATATGAACATATGATTCATCTTATTTAAAAAACACTGAGTATGTTAAAGAAAAAAAAAACACGATGGGTATAGAAGGAAATGAGAGTGTAAAAGATACTTCTTTCCTTAGGAAATTTGGAATAGTCTACTTCATGATCATTGGTTTTATATTAAAACACAACTTCATGTCATATAATTCTCCCCACTGAAATATATTTAAAATATTTTAAAGAATTTGAATATCCATGGTTTAACAACATTTTCTAAGCTATATCTTAGAAAATGAGAGAATACTGCAAACATATCATGTGCTATTATTCAGCTTACATTTTAACCATGAAAACAGGATATATTTTTTAAAAAAAAACAGGATTTGAAAGGTTTTATTTTTCGTGGTTATGTTTACAAAGTACTGAAATATTAGTTTGGCAGGTTTCCCAAGGGATTTAAAATTTCCCTAATTCATTCATAAATAGAGCAGTTCCTCTGTTGAAGGGCTATGGTAACTTCAGATCCCACTATACACGTTTCATAGTTTACCTTATTTTGTGAAAAAAGGGAATAGTGAAAAAATACATATAGTATATATGTATATATATGCATATACATATGTGTATGTATATATATGTATGTATACACACATGTAACTAGAATATTATATATATATAAAACTAAGAATAATATATATATACTAAATACCATATATATACACATACATATTCATATATATGTGTGTGTGTGTGTGTATATATATATATATATATATATATATATAAAACTAGAATAGGCAAACTGAAAACTGAATGTCTGACCAAGAAGTTTTCCCTTTTCATTTGGGAGGAGCCAATTGTAGGGATTGTAAATGACATAATTAGTCATTGAAACTGATGGAACTGCTAAGATAACATTCTTTACCCCAGTGTAAACACTGATGGCTCCTTAGAGGGATGCCTTACATTGCAAGTCTGGAATTTAGTTTATAGGTCTGACAAGTATGACCTTAAACTAATGTATTTGCTATAAAAGAGAGAAAAAACTCTTTATAACTAAAATATATTGACTACAAAATCACCTTCCAGCAAGTAGTCTGATTACAGTCAAAATAACACACCAAAATGACACAGTTTACCTGTGATCAATTTAATGTGGCCGTAAAATGCTAATTATGAGAGTAAACACATTCAAAGTTTGTGATACCGTCTATAAAACTTGCACAGGATCTAACATTCAGTGATGTGTAGCACATATGGATTAACAGATGGCCAAAGTATTATTTTTAAAAACAGGACTTTTGCTGACAAAATACAGAATTGGATTGGTGTGATTGGAAATCTAAGAAGATGTTATTTATGAGGCAGTAAGCACATGCTCAGTAATTAGATTCTTGCTAAATGACAGATAAAGACTTGGTTAAAAAAAAAAAAGAAACATATATGAATGTCTGCAGTTACATAAGCAAGAAATTCTTCTGACAATATACCTACCTGTGATTTTTATCCCATTTCCTCACCTTCTGCCTCTTTGGCTTTTGGGGAGCTATGAAGGAAAGAGGTTCACTTTACCACATCAGACATGATTCATGTGAAATATTACATTTTCTCTTTTTGATACAATTCTGCAGAAAAAAGTAATAAAATATTTCCTGAATGTGAGCAAATATAAATTAGATCTAAAACAATTTTCAAAATCATCATGCAAAAGAGAGTATATAGCAAATACTACAGTGGACACTTGTTATCACTTGCTAAATGTGGTGCCCCTTCTTTGAACTACTTTTTATCACCTTGTTTATAGCCCCAGTGCTCATTTTATTCAATTGAGATTTTTTGGGAGGCTGTATGCCTTCTTGAATTTGCTATTGGCTTGCTGACATTGTAATTATCACTAATATATATTGTATTCTCCTAACCAATCAGTAGACTTGGCCTTTATTAAATGATCAGTAAAATTTTACTGAATAAATTAATGGCATACTATTTCTCAGTTAATAAATTTTAAAGCATTATATTTTAAACAGTGGCAATTTTTCATACGAAACTTTAATTTATTGTTAAGAATTACTGTTTTCAAGAAAGGAGGTTTTAGCAATTTTATGATAAGAATTAGCTTAAATCTCAAATGCCTTGCCTGTAGATGAATTAGATCTGTACTAACACTGAACTATGAGATATAAATTACATGTTCAAACCTTTTAAAGACTGAGTCCAGAAGTCACTTGATAACCTTTGCAAATATTTATGATAACTAAATTTTCCTCAAGATATTTGCAGAAATTCTTTTTTGTTTCATAACCAGGTGTTATCTCTTTTTGCATATCATATATATCTCATGCTATATATCATATATATCTTCAAATATATATTTACTAAAGCCTATTTTTTTCACTGGAAACTCAAGAAAACCTAAAAGAAAAAAAACACGTAAACACAAAAATATTGCTATGTATATATTTTATAAATATTAGGATGAACACGCATATATCAATTGGCATGCAAACTATTATTTGTGGATATTATTACAGTAAGCAAATAATTAAAAGTTAACAATCAGAATTGTACTATCTCAGAAACTTTTGATATCTATTAGCCAAACTGTGCAGATACATTCATAAAGGCCTCCTTCCGAAACATTTATTTTGACCTTAGAGGCATCAGTGTCTATGACAGTCTACAGAAGGGCAGTGAAGTCCTGTGCTGGGAGCAATGGCCTGAGAAGCAACCTAGTATACCCTATTGATGTTGACATAAAGGACTTCAGAATCAGAAAAAACCAAATCTGAATTTTAATTCAGTCTCTAACCAGTTTGGGACTTCAGCTGTTGCTATAACCTGTCTAGAGTCCAGTTTCTTAGCATGCAAAAAAGGTCATCAGTACTACCAATCTCAAGGACACTTAGCATGATATGAAAAAATAGGCAATGCTCTTAAACTGGTGCCTACCACCAAGTTACTCCACATATTGTAGATTTTGTCAGTGATACCACTGGGTTTTCAAAAGCTGCTATAGGAAACTAAAGGTTAGTTAGTGATACTGAAGCATGAATATAGCAGAGAAATTAAAATGTACATTACAAGTGAAGATAAATGAGTAACAATGTATATTTACACATGTGTATATACATGTGTACAAATGTAATGTGTATTCTATCTTAGCACTATAGATTTGGGCATGCAATTAAACTAAATATTTTCATAGTTATTAGAATGTTCTCAACTGAAACAACCATGCTGGCAGAAACAATGCACAATTTAGGACAGGTTTAACCCTTTGGGGGCAACAGATTTCAACGTATGTTCACAAATCTCCCTAGAAGGCATTTATTAGAAACATTTACTGGAAAACAAGCTGGAGAGCTTCCAATCTATACTTTAACTCAAATAAATTATGTAAGAAACACACTTTTTAAAAAGCAATAATTTCTAGCTGCTTTTCTCTTTTAGATAACCTATTTTGTATTTTAAGTTAATTGTCTTTAAGCAGATTATTTAAAAATCTGTGGTTTTAGCCATGAATATTAGAACAGTATTTTAATTTTCCTATTATACATTTATACCTTTGCTGTTCTGCTGACACCTCCAAGTTGTCATCCTTCCCCTGAACGCTTCTTTTATCTACTTCTGTTCCCTTTCCCTGAGAGGCATAAGACAGTTCTCTCAATCCCATGAGAAAGAAACTTCAGACTTCTGTGGGAAATATGTATGAATGGAGAAGAGATGACCGGCAGGGAAGTAGATGATTTAGATAATGTGCATATTGATGCCACTTTATTTCCAATTGGGACAAAATTATAATTATTATATATAAGGTTAACACTGTTCAGTTTTGCTTTACCTATTGCTCACTTCTATGCAGTAAATAATTGCCTTAGCAGGCCTGAGTGTCCACAACTTGCACACTCTGTGGAAAAGTCTGACCTTACCCAGCTCTTAGAGATAAAGTATAAACCCTAGCAATATCTTGTCTGATAAGAGTGTCTTTGTTTACCTGGGAACATGAGCCATGCCACGTTGTTTATACTGACAATGTGATTTATGGAGGGCCTTGAGTCGTGTGGTATCAGTTTGACTTTTGGTGTAACTGGAGACTGTGTAACT
This sequence comes from Tarsius wallacei, assembly GCA_963574415.1. Lineage (NCBI taxonomy): Eukaryota > Metazoa > Chordata > Mammalia > Primates > Tarsiidae > Tarsius > Tarsius wallacei. Next base: position 28,784 of record CAUYQG010292204.1, read on the forward strand.
AAGATCAGTCCCATGCAAGTTCAGCCCTGCCTCTGTGACCAGCCCTAATAAAAACTCTGAATACTGAGACTCAGGTAGCTTCTCTGGCAGGCCATACTTTATGTGTGTTGCCATATATCTTTGCTAGGAAAATTAAGAACTGTCCATAAGACTGCTGGGAGAGGACAATAAAAGCTCAAAACTAGTAATTCTGGACTCTGTCCTATGTACTTCATAGTTCTGCTGGTTTTAATTTGTATCTGTTTCTTTGTAATGAACTATACCTGTAAGTATAACAATTTTCCTGAGTTATTTGAGTTCTTCAAGCAAATAATTAATCATGACAGTGGTCTTTGGGGACCTGCAAACTCATCTCTAATAAGTATATTTATTTTAAAAACCCTAATTTTACTAAGTTTCATGTTTCATAGAACACTCAATTCTTTAAGGTCAAAATTTACACCTGCATTTATTTTAGTAGTAGACAAACAAAAATTTACTTAGCTCACTTATTCATATTTTTAGAACTGTTTATCTACAAAATGTCATCAAAATTAATAGTCTGTTTTTGCTAGTATTAGTGCAATTAGTGTTTTAAAAGTAAGTCATCTTATTTAGATATAATTTGAAAATGTTTATCAACTGCAATACTTCTATCATGAATGGTACAGGTATAGGTTTTCACAAGACTAGTCTAAGACAAATCTGAAATAGTCAAGAGAGAGAAGCATCTGTTTCTTATTTCAGGGATGGTCAGACTAGGAAGAGAGACAAACAAGACAATCCAAAGAATTTTTAAGATTTGAAGTAGGCACCCTGCTAACTAGAATTCTCAGTGGTTACCAGATATGAATTTGGAATGAGAAAAGAAATGGGTTTCAATCCCCTAGATAAGTTGCTTAAGCTTGCAAGCCTGTGTCTTAGACCATGTATAGGGATTTTTTTCCCAAATAAATATACATTGAGTGCTCATCACAAGTGAAATATTTTGTACTGATTATTAGATATCAATACGATTGAACAGATGATATATGTTGAGCTCTTAGTGTAGTTTTTATCAGATACTAAACTTACTTCTTTATATTAGGGTGCAATTTTTGTTATCCACCAATTTTGTTTCTAAACCCCAAATCATAGGACTAATGCTTCATATGATAGCTCACATTAGCATTCATTTTACATTGTATGTGGATGTGTGTATATTAGATTTATATATTAACATTGAGAACTTTCTTAGAACATATTTTCTGTTATAATTTACATAGCAAATTCTATATTACATGTAACCTTAAAGCTGAGCAATGTCTTCGTATGAAGTCTCAATACCAAATGAAGCACCTTTGAAAATATTTCTAAATTTTTCTTTTGCAAGTTCTGATTATTACTATCTGAATGTTTTTTAAATCACATTTTGCAACTAGATGTCTATGTCTTTGTAAGCCCACCTTAGATACGTTCATAAACACTTGTCTTTATGGTGATTATGAAAGTTTTGTTTGTATACTTTCAAGACTCACAATTACAAGAACATAGACTGAAAACTATTCAATAGAAATTTAAAAAAAAACTTTTCTCCAAAAGTCTTACATAAGTTTTTTTTCTTTTCCTTCTATCCCCCCAATACTCTTGCAAACACTTTAGTTATATCTTAATTATTGTGGCATTATTTACAAGCAAATAATCAAATTCATTCATTTTGGGACATTGTAACTATTACTTATGGGTTTTCATCATTATCAGGCACTTGAAGAAAGACACAAGTTGAAGAGGTATTGCTTTTTTGGTGAACTGCATTGTCAGTCATTGTATTGAATTGTTTACATATGTCTTATGTAAGCTTTCTATAAGGCTCTGGAATATATTTCTCTACAGTATATATACCCAGATATCATCCAAAGTCACCTGTTCTTTACAAAAAAAGTTCATATTCTGGCAGAATTCTATTATTTTCTCTGACATGTCTATGACTATTCAGGGTTGATATTTTCATAATCACGTTTGCAATGTTTTTCTCTTTATTCTAATTCTAATTTGGCCTCTTTCTAATTTGGCCTCTTCTATCTCCTCTTTTATTACTTTCTCATGAGACTTAAAACTATAAAACTATAATGTAGTAAAATCTGTTGATTTTTTCCCCCTTGTTTCTCACAGAAATAGCAGTGTCAAATGTTCCTGATGACTTGGTCCTAATAATATCAGACAAAGATTCTGAGTAAGAAAGAGTCAATATCAAGTGGAATGAGTGTTTTATCACTTTTCACGCGTCCATTTTTGTAGGAGACCTTTAACTATGACCATCACGAGGAATTTCTCATCAGCAGATTATTTTGTTTGTCTCTGCTTTCTCAGCACGTATAACTCTGCTTTATTAGCACATGCTATACACTCAATACACTATGAAAAATGAGATTTTTCCACCTAAATCCTATTAACCTCCCACTATGGTGTTCTTCTATTGTACACAATTTAAATCCCTCCCTTCCTCATCCACATTTCTCTTCATTATTTTATTTTCCACTTTATTTTGTAGAGCAGCATGGCTCTTGCTTTGTCTGCTCTAACTTATTCCAATTGTGCATGGATAGTTAACTTTCCACAACTATAGTGACCCATCAGAAAGGTTTCTATTAAACAGAGATAATCTTCTTCCCTCTGAGCTTGTTATTGTGTGTGTACATATATCTATGTGTAGAACATTTACTTAGCCCATTCTACTTAACAGAGAATTAATCTTTCAGTAATATCAGCTGTATAGAAAAATTGCCTGCATTCCTTCATACCATATCTTGCATGATTTGCGTATTTTAATATTTTAGAATTCAACTCAATATTGTAGGCATTCAGTAAATACTTTTTGAAGGGTTGATTAGATTTGGTGATTTTATTGGATAATCTAAATATGAAGAGTGATTTCACTTTAGAAGTTATTTTTAATCTCCATTTCTTTCTTTCTTTAGTATGTGATATATAATAGCTATCACATATAACACTTATTTTTTCAAATGCTTATAAATATGCATATGTATAGCTATCATTCTTTGGCCAGTCAACTGCTGCTACATTGTTATTCTACTGGATCTTATTATACCATGAGATCATTATCTCTCAAATATTAATTTCTGTCATATATGTAAGAGAATTCGCACTGTAAGTCCTGGCTACATCATTATCCTGAGGATGAGAAAAAGGTATTAATTAGATTTCCAAAGGTATTAAGATATTATTGTTTGGATTGGGGGCAAAATGGCATTGGATCTGGTCAGTGTGGGAGGCTCTGCATGGATGAGTACAGAAAAAAACTAATCTGCACCTGTTTATGTGTGCAAGTGGGTGAGCAAATGTCCAACTGAGGGGAGACAGGGGCTCAAGTGCCCAGGGTGCCCTGCGGAAAGAGCTACAATTTGTTGCTGCTCTGAATTTGGTATTCGCTGTGCTTCAAAAGGATCCACCATCCCTGGGGCATCTCTTGGGAAAAGGCAGGAGAGGTCAGTTGTCATCTGGCCCATAACACCACCTGCAGCAACAGGCTAGTCAATGGCAGCAGGACCTGTGGAGAAAGCCTGGGGAGGAAATCTGGAGTTGTGTATCACCGGAGAAAAAAAACACAGACCACCGCCATTTTATCTGCCCTGGTACTGGACAGAAACCTGCTTTATCTTGCCCAATTCTAAGCTGCCTGAAACCTGAGGAACCTGCATCCTGAGACCAAGAGATGATCTCTGCACCCCTCTGAAGTCAACCATCGTTTGCCCAGAGAGGATACTCCAAGTGCATGATACCGTAGAGACAGATACACATCCTACACTGGGCCAAACAGAGATGCATGCAATCAGAGCAGGACACCTAGGCAGACAATTTGGAAGGTTTTCCAGGGAAAATCTGCTAAAGCAAGCTGAACACTGGCAGTGAGGGTGTGGAGCAAATGCAGGAGGGGGCCTGAGGCCGACTCCCAAGGAAGCAGTGGGGAGAGCTCACCCCGGGCCTAGATGGGGCTTCAGACCCTGCCACCAGATCCAGAGTTTTGGAGACAGATTACTGCTGGGAAGGGAGCAAAAGCTCCCAACAGAGAAACTGAGCAGATGCTCTAATGCTTCAGCAAAAAAGTGCTCCAGGGCAGCCTCTGCAGAACAGTGGAACTGCATCTTGAGGCCAGGTGCTGATCTTTGCATTGCTTTGGGACTGCTCATTGCAACCTTGGAGAACATTGTCCCCAGTGTACAAGGCTTGACAGGTAATGGCAGATGCAAACCCCAGATGATCCACCCTCCACCCTGAGCCAGCTGCTGGGTGACAGGCTTCTCAGAACACACAAAGGAGGCTGGTGCCAGTATTGTTTTATTTGTTTGATTATCTTGTTTGGATGTTTTGTTTGTTGGTTGACTGTCTCTTGTCTTTCCTTCTTCTATTTCTCTTTGTTCCTTGTTTTTTTGTGTGTGTGTTTTTCTTTCTCTTTTTCTTTTTTCTTCTTTTTCTTTCACCTCCTTTCTTTTTTTTTCTTCCTTCTCCTCTCAATTTTCTCTCTCATACCCTGTCTTGGACTCAGGGGCTATACAAGCATACCCACTGTAAGGTCACATTATGCAGAGGAGTGTAAGTCCCAGCTGGCCCATTCACCAGATAACAAACATTATGACCTTGCAATAGGTTCTGAATCCTTGTGGGCCCCCTCATCCCCTAGTAAGTGCTCAAAATTGTAAAGATATAGCACAATGCCCCATCCCCAACCTTAATTTATAATTGCACAAACCCGAATCTCCAACTCAAGGAAGGAGAAAAGCTAGAGCAAATATCAGAAAAGACTGCTTCTCCATTTTTTCGCTGAGCAGTGGAGTTAAAGCATATGACTGTGTTTAAAAGGAGAAATGCTAGAAATGAAGATAAGTCAATGAAGAACTTCTGAAGAGCCCCAGCAAAAAGTCAATGCTAGAAAGAACAGCTACTGGGGCACAAACAATTGCTCTCCACAAGAACAACAGTACCCAGAACATAATTATGGAAATCAGAGAATTTTTGGATAGAATGAATAAAAATAGAGAAATGAAAGATGCGCCAGCTTTTATAAAGCAGCTACTAAATAAAGTAAAAAAAAGATATTGACTCTAACACTGTCATAGTTGGAAACTTAAATACCCCAGTAACAACCCTAAAAAGATCATTGAAGCAAAAAAATCAACAAGGGATCCAAAACCTCAACTTTATGCTTGACCAAATGGATGTAGTAGATAACTACAGAATATTCTGCCCCCAAACCAAGCAATATACATTCTATCCATCACCACATAGAACATACTCCAAGATCAATCATATCCTCAGCCATAAATCAAGTACAAACAAATTTCACAAGTTTGAAATACAGTCATGTACCTTCTCAAACCACAGTGGAATATAAATAAATATCAACACCAACACAATTGCTTCCTAAACCACAAAGATATGGGCACTAAACAGCATGATGCTGAACAACTCCTGGGTCAACACAGAAATCAAAACAGAAGTTGAAAGATTTCTAGAAGCAAGTGAAAAGGAAGAAACATCCTACCAAAACCTCTGCAGTGACATGAAAACAGTACTGAGAGGGGAATTTCTATCTCCATGGACACACATAAAAAAAAAAATAGAAAAAGAACATGTTAACAGCCTAACAAATCACCTAAGGGAACTGGAAAAACAAGACAACCAAAACCCTAAATCCAGCAGAAAAAAAAAAGATTAAGTCAAAGCCCAGATATGGGACATAGAAGGCAAAAATAACATAGAAAAAAAATCAACAGAACAAAAAGTCAGTTTTTTGAAAGGATAAATAAGATTGCTGGACCCATAGCAAGAATAATCAAGACAAATAGAGAAAAAGTACAAATTAAACAAATCAGAAATGCAAACGATAAAGTCACAACTGACCCCAAAGAAATACAAAAGATTATCAGAAATTACTATGGACAATGTATGGAAACAAATTCAACAACCTAATTGAAATGTAGAACTTTCTGACATCACACAACATCACAAGGTTGAAACAGGAAGAAATTGAGATCTAAAATAGACCAATAACAACCCAGGAAACCAACTCTGTCAAAGAAAACTACCTACAAAAAGAAAGTCCTGGACCAGACTGAGTCTCTGAAGAATTCTACAAAACACACTAGGAGCAGCTAATACCAATCCTATTAAAAGTATTCCAGGCAATTAAGAAAGACAGAATTCTCCTCAAATTATTTTATGAAGCTAACATCACACCAATACTCAAGTCAGGTAAAGATCATAAGAGAAAGAGAGCTACAGGCAAATATCACTGATGAACATAGATGCAAAAATACTCAACACAATTCTAGCAAGTTGGCCCAACAACACATCTCAAAAATCATGCACCATGACCAAGCATGTTTCATCCTTGGGATGCAGGGCTGGTTCAACATATGCAAGCCCATAAATGTAATTAAATACATAAACAGATGTAAAAACAAGAACCACATGATTATATCATTAGATGCAGAAAAAGTTTTTGATAAAATTCAGCATCCCTTCTTGATTAAAACTCTTGAACACCTAGGCATAGAGGGAACATACCTCAAAATAGTAAGTGTCATCTATGATAAATCCAAGGCCAACATATTGCTAAGTGGAAATATTTTGGAATATCACACCTTCAGACACTAAATTTCATTATGAAGTATTTTCCCTGAAAAGCAGAACAAGACAAGACTTCCCACTCTCACCCTTCCTGTTCAACATAGGATCAGAAGTCCTAGCTAGAGCAATTAGATAAGAGAAAGAAATCAGGGGTATCCAAATAGGAAAAGAAGAAGTCAAGTTATCCCTGTTTGCTGACTATATGATCCTATACTTCAAAAATCTAAGATAATCTATCAAAAACCTCCTGCACTGATAAGAAACTAAAGTAATGTCTTGAGATGTAAAATAAACACCCAAAAGACAGTCACATTCTTATACACCAACAACAAACAGGCTGAGAACCAAATAAAAAGCACAATCCCATTCACCATAGTCACAAAAAATGAAATACATTGACATTTTCATAACCAGAGATGTGAAAGACCTTTACAACAACAACTATAAAACACTGCTGAATGAAGTCAAAGATGATACAAACACATGGAAATATGTTCCATGCTCATGGATTGGAAGAATCAACATTGTTAAGATGTCCATCCTACCCAAGACAATCTACAGATTAAATGCAATGCCCATAAAATTACCAACACCATTCTTCTCAGAAACTGGAAAAAACAATACAGAAATTCATGTGGAAACATAAACAACCACAAATAACCAAAACAATTCTCAACAAAAGAAACAAAGTGGATGCTATCACACCTTCAGACACTAAGTTTCATTATAAGACCATAACAATCCAAACAACCTGGTATTGGTACAAGAATAGGCATATAGACTAAAGGAACAGGATGTAGATTACAAAAGAAAAACCTAAATTTCTAAATCAATTCTTCTTCAACAAAGCCTCCAACAACAAGCTCTGGAGAGAGGAGAACCTCTGCAATAAATGGTGCTGGGAAAACTAGCTGACCATGTGCAGAAGAATGAAACAGGACTCCTATCTATCATCGTATACAAAAAATCAACTCCAAATGGATCAAAAACCTAAATGTAAAATCTCAGACATTAAGAAGCTTAGAAAACGCATACGACACCCTCATGGAAATTGTAATAGGCAACCAATTTCTGATCAAAACCCCAAAAGGCCATGCCATAAGCGACAAGATTGACAAGTGAGACCACATTAAACTGAAAAGCTTCTGCAAAGCAAAAGAAACCTTCAAGAGAGTGGGGAGATAGCCTGCAAAATGGGAGAAAATATTTGCCAATGCATATCTGACAAAGGATCTACAAGGAAATGAAATGTTCTGAAAGAAAAAAAAAGTGGACAAAAGACACAAATAGACACTTAAAGGAAGATGTGAGTAGCCAACAGATACATGGAAAAATGCTCAACCTCATTAATCATCAAAGTGATGCAAATCAAAACCACAATGAGATACCACCTAACTCCAGTAAGAATGATCATCATTAATAAAACAAAAACCCACAGATACTGGTGAAGCTGTGGAGAAAAGGGAATGTTTCTACATTATTGGTGGGAATGCAAACTTGTTCAACCTCTGTGGAAAACAGTGTGGCGATTCTTTCTCAGTATATATCTGGAGGAGCTTAAATAACTCTACAAAAATGATCCCAGCACATACATGTTTATTGTTGCATTATTCACAATAGCAAAAACATGGAACCAACTGTGCTGCCCATCAAAACTTGACTGGAAAAAAAAGTGGTATGTATACACAATGGAATGGACTTCACAGTAACTTGGATAGATTTAATGTCTATAATACTCAGTGATCTATCACAGAAACAAATACCTGAGTACCACATGTTCTCACTCATAAGCAGACCCTGAACGTTTCCCATAATACTATAAGAAATGTGTTGGCAGTAGTGTAACAGTGCTAGGGGAGGAAGAGGGGGCACATAACATCAATAAGGATAGGGGATCTCAAACCAGATCAAGTGGGAACCAAAGAGAGGCTCAAACTTTACCTGTACAATGACCACTTGTATACCTAATTCTGAAATGTACACCACATTTTTAAAACAAAAAAAAATTAAAAATATATTATTGTTTAAGAAATCATTTTTGGCAAAAAGCATTAAATGATGCCTTTGGCAAAGATATTAAATATTTAGAAAATGCATTTGTAATTTAAAAAACACAAACTTCATTTGAAAATCTCTAGTCATTCACTGTTTCCTTCAGACATGATCTTATGAGGAAGCATAAACTCTACCTTTCTAATATTCTTCTTAGAAGTATAATCATAGTTTTATAAAATATATTCAATTACCAAAATTATAAGTGACTTACTATACATTGTTAATGGAATATAATTTTAGTGTAAATACGAGTATTTATCTACTACTATTATTACTAATGATTTCATATAGATATAATATACACAAATTACACACAAAATATTTTAAACTCAGGAGTTATTTAAATTTTTTAAAATTTTGTTTTAGGTACAATTCAGGGTTAGGTATGCAAATGGTCATTGTACAAGTAAATTTTGGGCTTAACTGTGGCAACCACTTCACCTGGTTTGAGATCAGGTACTCTTATTGATGAAGTGTGTCCCTCTTCCCCTGGTAGTTTCTCACTACTGACAATACCTTTCTTGTAGTATTATTATAAGTGTCTGCTTATGAGTGAGCACATGTACTCAATTCTTTGTTTCTGTGATAGATCACTGAGATTACAGAATCTAAATCCATCCAAGTTGCTGCGAAGTTCATAATTTTGTCCTTTATGGCTGCATAATATTCCATCATGTAGATGCACAACACTCTTTTATCCAGTCTACTTTTGATGGGCAACACAGTTGGTCCCATGTTTTTGCCATTGTGAACAGTGCTGCAATAAAAATGCATGCATAGGTATCTTTTTTGTAAAACAATTTGAGTTCCTGCAGGTATATTCCCAGAAGGGGGATTACTGGGTTGTATAGAAGGTCGATTTTTAGATCTTTTAGGAATTGCCATACTGTTTCCACAGAGATTGTACTAATTTATACTCCCACCAACATTGCAAACGTGTTCCCTTTTCCCAAGATCCCCTCCAGCATCTGCTGTATTTTGAATTATTGATGAAAGTCATCCTGACTGGAATTAGGTGGTATCTCAGTGTTGTCTCAATTTGCATTTCTTTTATAATTAGCAAGCCTGAACATTTTTTCATGTATCTGTTGTCTGCTTGTATGTCTTCTTTTGAGAAATGTCTATTTATGTATTTTGCCCACTTTTTAATAAGGGTATTTGTTTTTTCTTTTCTGCATGTTTGAGTTCCTTGTAGATCTCAGATGTTAGTCCTCTGTTAGATATATAGTTGGCAAATATGTTTTTCAAGTCTCTGAGCTGTCTCCCCACTCTCCTGCTGGTTTCTTTGGCTTTGCAGAAGCTTGTCAGTTTGTTGAGGTCCCACTTGTTTATCTTATCTCTTATGATATGGGCACTTGAGGTTTTGATCAGGAATTGGTTTCCTATTCCAATTTCCATAAGGGTATCTTCTTTATTTTGTAAGGTTCTTATAGTTTGAGGCTTTACATTTAGATCTTTGATCCATTTAGAGTTGATTTTTGTGTATGGTGATCAATAGTGGTCTTGTTTTAATTTTCTGCATGTGGTCAGCCATTTTTCCCAGCACCATTTACTGAAGAAGTTCTCTTCTCCCCAGTGGTTGATAGTGGAGGCTTTGTCAAAGATGAGTTGATTGAGAAATTGCGGTTTTGCTTCTGGAATCTTTATCCTGTTCCATTGGTGTATATACCTGCTCTTGTACCAATTCCAGGCTGTTTTGATTATTGTAGCCTTATGTTTAAAGTCTGGACATGTGATACCTCCTGCTTTGTTCCTTTGGGTGAGGATGATTTTGGCTATTCATAGTCAAATCAATTATTACCTATGAATTTCTGTATTTTTTTCAAGTCTGAGAAGAATAGTGCTGATAATTTAATGGGTATTGCATTAATCCGTAGATTTCCTTGTGTAGGGTAGACATTTTAACAATGTTGATTTTTCCAATAGACAAGCATGAAATATTTTTTCATTTGTTTATGTCATCTTTGACTTCTTTGAGCAATGTTTTGTAGTTTTTGTTGTAGTGGTCTTTCACTTATCTGGTTAGAAAGATGCTAAAGTCCTGTTTGTTGTTGGTGTAAAAGAATGTGATGGTCTGTTGCATGTTGATTTTGTACTCTGAGACTTTGCCAAAGTTCTTTATCACTGCAAGAAGGTTTTTGACAGATTATCTTGGATTTTTGAGGTACAGAATTATATCATCAGCAAAGAGGGATAGCTTGACTTCCTCTTTCCCTTCTTGTATATCCCCGATTTCCTTCTCTTGTCTGATTGCTACAGCTTAGAATTCCAACACTGTGTTAAACAAGAGAGGTGAAAGTGGACAACCTTTTCTTGTTCTGGTTTTCAGGGGAAATGCTTCCAATTTCTTTCCATTTAGCAATATGGTGACCTTGGGTTTATCATAGATGGTTCCTACTATTTTGAAGTATATTTCCTCTATGCCTAGGTATTCAAGGGTTTAATCAAGAAGGGATGCTGGATTTTATCAAAAACTTTTTCTGCATCTAATGATATAATCATGTGGTTCTTGTTTTTACATCTGTTGATGTATTTAATTACATTTATGGTCTTGTGTATATTGAACCAGCCCTGCATCCCAGGGATGAAACCTACTTGGTCATGGTGTGTGATTTTTGAGATGTGTTGTTGGACCAATTTTCTAGAATCTTGTTGAGTATTTTTGCATCTATGTTCATCAGGGATATTGACCTCTAGCTCTCTTTCTTTGTGGGATCTTTACCTGGTTTGGGTATTTATGTGATGTTAGTTTCATAAAATGACTTGGAGATAGTCACATCTTTCCTGATTGCTTGGAGTACTTTCAATAGGATTGGTATCAACTTCTCCTGGTATGCTTTGTAGAACTCTGCTGGAAAGCTATCTGGTCCAAGCATTTTTTTTGTGGGTAGTTATCTTATGATAGAATCTCTTTCCTGGGTTGTTACTGGTCTATTCAATGTCTCAATTTCTTCTTGTTTCAATCTTGGGAGGTTGTGTGATGTCAGAAAGTCTTCTCTTTCATTGAGGCTTTTGGGTTTGTTTCCGTATAACTGTACGCAGTACTCTGCAATAATTTTTTTTTGCATTTCTTCAGGGTCCGTTGTGATTTGATCTTCTTCATTTCTGATTTTGTTTATTTTGGCTTTGTCTCTCTTTGTCTGGATCATTCTGGCTTGGGGTCCATCAATCTTGTTTAAACTTTCAAAGAACCAGCTTTTTGTTTTGCTCATTTTTTTCTATGATATTTTGGTTTTCTATATCCTGTGTTTGGGCTTTGACTTTGGTGATCTGGATTCCTCTGATGAATTTAGGATTTTGGTGGTCTTGTTTTTGGTGATTTGTTAGGCTGTTAAGTTGTAATATTTACATTTACTTGATGTATATTCATAAAGAAATGAATTCCCATCACAATACTGATTTCATGGTATCCTGGAGGTTTTGGTAAGATGTGTCTTTATTTTAATTTGCTTACAGAATTCTTTTAATTTCTGCTTTGATTCCCATGTTGACTCTGTAGTTGTTCAGCATCATGCTATTTAGTGCCCATGTCATTGTCAGTTTTAGGGTAGCTTTGTTGGTGTTGATATTTATTTTTATTCCACTGTGGTCTGAGGAGTTTTATGGCAGCATTCCAATCTTATGGAATTTGTTTATGCTTCATTTATGTCCGAAGATGTAGTCAATCGTGGAGTACATTCCATGTGCTGATGAGTAGAATGCATACTCTGGTTGTTGGGCAGATTGCTCTGTAGGTATCAGTTAAGTACATTGAGTCAAGCATCAAGTTGAGGTTCTAGATCTCCTTTGTGATTTTTTGCCTCGATGATCTATCTAGGGTTGTTAGTGGGGTATTTAAGTCCCCAGCTATGACAGTGCTTGAGCCAGTGTCTTTTTTAAATTTTCTTAGAAGCTGCCTTATAAAGGTTGCAGCTTCTATTTTGGGTGCACATATGTTTAGAATGGATATATCTTGCTGATGGACTGAAACTTTTAACATTATGTAGTGACCTTCTGTATCTTTTTAAATTTTTTATAGCTTAAAAGATATTTGTCTGATATTAAGATTGCCACTCCTGATTTTTTAGTGTTTTGTTCACCTGATAAATTGTATTCCATCTTCTTACTTTGAGTCTGTGAGTGTCCATTCTGGCAGGATGAGTATCTTGAAGACAGCATATTGTTTCATCATTTCATATTATCCAGTTTGCAATTCTATGTCTTTTCAGTGGTGCATTTAGTCCATTTGTGTTCAGGCTAATTATTGAGATGTGAGAGTTTATCCTGCTCATGACGTTCTTGCAGAATTTGTTGTTGTTGTTGTTGTTTGTTTTTATATTTGTTGATTTTCTTTTGATATTTGGGTTGATACAGGTGTGACCTTTCAATCTCTTTCCTGTATTCTTGGGAACAGTGTAGTCATGCTTTTTTTTCTTTCTTCTGTGTTTAAAACTTTCTTGAGCATTTCTTGTTGTACTCATCTGTAGATGGCATTAACTCTTAGGGATTGTATGTCAGGAAATATTTTAATTATCCATCACTGATAAAGCTTATCACTGATTTAACTGGGTAGGTAATTATTGGTTGGAATAGTTTATCTTTGAGAACTTTGAAAATTGGACTCCAATCTCTTCTAGCCTGTATTCTTTCTGTAGATAAGTGTGTTGCTATTCTAATTGGTCTTCTCCAGTAGGTAGTCTGACCTTTCTCTCTTGCTGCCCTTAGGAATTTTTCTTTTATACCTACTTTGGGTAAGCAGATGACTATGTGTCTAGGAGTTGCTCTTCTCATTTGATGACTTGCTAGGCGTCTCTGAATCTTTTGTGTTTGAATGGCTGCATCTCTGATGAGATTAGGGAAGTTTTCTTGAATAGTTTTATGGAATGTTTGTTCCAGGGTAGTCTCTGTTTCTCTGCCTCAAGAATGCCAATTATTCTTAGGTTTGGCCTCTTGATATAATTGCACATCTCTTTGAGGCTTTGTTCCATCTTTGTAAGTTTCTTTTCTATTTTTTTAAGTTTATTGCAGTTCCATATTTTGGTCCTCAAGCTCAGAGATTGTTCCTTTTGCTTGGTTAATTCTGCTTCCCATGCTTGTCAGTTTGTTATTGATTTCATTTACTGTATTCTTTATTGTCATCATCTCAGTTAACAACCCCTTCATTCTTTCCTCTTGTCTCTCCTCATTTCTATTCATTCTCCCTATTAATATCTTGACTTTTGGGTTTGTGGTTTGGGACTCGCCATTCTGGGGGCATTTCATTGTTTGAGTTCCAAAGTCTGTATTCTTAGGCGTTGGCTTCCCAGGAATCTGTATAGGTCTTGCATTCTTCATTTGATTCTTCTTCATTTGTGATGGTTTTCCTTCCCCTTCCTCCCCTTCTTTAATTCTGTTTCTCAGTGAAGGGGGGATATACTTCACTTCTGTTTGCTCAATCCTCTATTCTTCCTTATGTAGGTCCTCTAGATTTGTTCAATTTTAAAGCTGGATTGGGAATGAGGGGCTGTGGGTTTTTTTGCAGTTTTCAGACTTGATTAAAGTGTGATGGGGGAGTTGTGGTTCAGAAACTATCTGACAGGTGTGTGGGCCCCCTGGAACTTACTTCCCACCACCTTAAAATCTGTCCATGCGGTGGGGGTGTATGTATGCCCCCTGGTAGCAAAATGAGATAAGTAAAAGGGGAAGAATAGAAAAAGGAAGAAGGGAGACTAACGAAAGATGAAGACAAAGGAGAAGGAGAATAAAAACAGACAGGCTCAACAAGTAACCGATAAACAAAGAAACAAATCAAAAAAACCTGATGATGCACTCCTCAAAAGTGCCCACACGCAAACAGAAAAATTAAAAAAAAAACAAAAACAAACAAACAAAACACACACACACACATACACACACACACACACACACATATTAAAGCATAAAGAAAAACAGAGGAAAACAAAAGCTCCCTCTGTGACTGTTTTTGGTACTTCAATTTCCTTTCCCAAGCACTGCTACCACTTCTAGCAGTCACTGCAGTGGTAGCGGGCTCCTGTCTGCAGCCCCTACCCTCCAATCTCAGGGTAGGCCTATTGAGTGCTCTTAGCTACATAAACTGCTGTGGGAGGAGGGTGAATCAGATTCCAGCTCACCCAACTCATCCACTGATGCTGCTGTAGCCAAGTCCCCCACTCGGATCCGATGTGTCTGTGCCTGGTCCAGCATGGGGGTGGGGCATCTCTCTATTCATGTCTGCTCCTGAAGTTTCCTCTCTGGATAAGCAATGATCAGTCCCAGGGGGATGCTGAGAAAGTCTCTGGGTCCCAGGATGGAGGCTGAACAGAGCTAGCGCGGCCAATGCAGGTCTCTGGCCTGGTCCTGGGACAGAGAAAATAGCAGCAGTTGG
This sequence comes from Tarsius wallacei, assembly GCA_963574415.1. NCBI lineage: Eukaryota > Metazoa > Chordata > Mammalia > Primates > Tarsiidae > Tarsius > Tarsius wallacei. The sequence continues at coordinate 43,809 of CAUYQG010292204.1, forward strand.
TGTCTCATTGCCAGTGGCAGGGCTCAGTTCCAAATTTTCTCTCTGCACCTTCTCCACAGTTCCCTCTGCCAGTGCCTGGCCTACTAGTGTAGGTGGTGTTGTGGATCAGGTGCAAGGCACTGAGAGCAGTGACTTCCTCTGCTGCCTCCTGCGAGGTCACCAAGAATGGCTGAGATCCTACACAGTGGGGGCTCCAATCTCAGGGCCATGACGAGTTGCAGCCACCTCCAGAGGAGAGCCCTTGGTACTTGATCTCAAGTCTCCCCTCAGATGGACTTTCACTCACCTAGCAGCACTCACCCAATTACACAGACTGTCTTTATGAAAGCTTGCTCTTGCAGAGACTTTCATGCTCCCACCAATTTTGTCACGATATTGCCTCTAAAAAATTGGTTTTAAATATTTTTAAACAAAGGAGTCTTCTCATTAATTCAGTTTTATTATTTCTGTAAAGTTAAATAGAGCAAAAGCAAATACATAAATGTTAAAATGTAAATTACATTTATGCCATTTTACTTCCACTAAAATAATTTTTTTCCCCCAGAAGTACAGGTAGACACATCATTTTTAAAAACATATTTTTTAAGATCAAACTTTAAAAATGATTTGAGCCGGGTCGAGAGACTCAAGCCTATAATCCCAGCACTTTGGGGGGCTGAGGTGAGTGGATTGCCTGAGCCCACAGGTTTAAGACCAGACTGGGTATCTTGGGGAGATCTCATCTCTACAATAAATCAAAAAATTGCCGAGCATGGTAGTGCACACCTGTAGTTCTGGCTACTTGGAGGGCTGAGGCGGGAGGATCGCCTGAACCCAGCAGGTCGATGCTGGGGTGGCTGTGAGCATGCATGCCACTGTACTCCAACCTGGACAAAGGGGAGAGACTCCAGCTCAAAAAGTAAAAAAAAAGATTTGAAAATTTTTTTTGTTTTTCCTTTACTTCAGACGCAAATGTTTTTCTTCACTTTGGCCCACAGTTTTGTCAAAATGATTACAGGTACTAGAGCACTCATATAAAAAGCTCTTGTTTTTTAAAAAAATAAAAATTTACCACTGGGGAGAGGAGAACCTCTTCAGTAAATGGTGCTAGGAAAACTGGCTGACCACATGTAAAAGACTGAAACAGGACCCCTGCCTATCATCACACACAAAAATTAACTCTAAATGGATCAAAGACCTAAACGTAAAACATCAATCTATAAAAATCTTAGAAAATGCAAGAGACACCCTATGGAAATAGGAACTGGCAACCAATTCCTGATCAAAACCCCAAGTGCCCATGCCGTAAGAGATAAGATAGACATGTGGGACCTCAACAAACTGACAAACTTCTGCAAAGCAAAAGAAACTGTCAAGAGAGCAGGGACATAGTCCACAGAATGCAAAAAAATATCTGCCAACTGTATATCTGACAAAGGCCTAACATCTAGCATCTACAAGAAACTCAAACGCGCCAAAAGGAAAAAACAAACAGCCCCATTACAAAATGGGCAAAAGACATGAATAGACGCTTCTCAAAAGAAAATATGTGGACAGTCAATAGACACATGAAAAAAGTGCTCAGTCTCACTCATCATCAGAGAAACACAAATCAAAACCTCATTGAGATAGTACCTAATCCCAGTAAGAATGGCCATCATTAATAAAAACAAACAACAACAGATGCTGGTGAGAATGTGGAGAGAAAGCAACACTTCTACACTGCTGGTAGGAATGCAAACTAGTACAACCTCTTTGGAAGATAGTATGGCGATTTGTGAAAGAACTAAAAATTGACCTTCCATATGACCCAGCAATTCCCCTATTGGGAATATACTCGGAGGAACTCAAATCATTCTACAAAAAAGATATCTGCACACGTATGTTTGTTGCAGCTCTATTCACAGTAGTAAAAACATAGAACCAACTATGCTGCCCATCGAAGTGGGACTGGATTAAAGAACAGTGGTACATATGCACAATAGAATATTATGCAGTCATAAAGACAAACATATGGACTTTGCAGCAACTTGAATGGATTTAGAGTCTGTCATACTCAGTGATCTAACACAGAAACAAAGAACAGAGTTCCATATGTTCTCACCCAAAAGTGGACCTTGAACAATTATAATACTATAAGAAGGGAATTGGCAGTAGTGGAAAACTGTCAGGAGAGGTTGGGTGGGATTGGCAGTTGAGGGAAACTGCTAGGGGAAGGAGGGACACACCTCATCAACAAGGGCACCTGCATAATCACATTTGTACACTTAACCCTGAATTGTACCCCACATCTTTAAAATAAAAAATAAAAGTAAAAAGAAGCAAGAAATAAATAAATAAAATTTTAAGATACTGTGTAAACATGCATTTTATAATAGAAGTAACTGTGGACTCTGACAGCCTTAGCTGAGGCTTCTTCATTCAGAGCTTCTCCACTGTCTATAAAATCACACATAATACTTGCCAAAGCGCCTTATTGAGATAGTCTGGCTTCTATCATGGATGGTAGAACTTAATCTAATTAAATTATTTATTTATCTCACTCAACTTAGCATGTTGAAGATACTCTGGCATATTATAACTTAGAAAAACTTCCCACTATTTGGGATCCATGGAAACAAATGAGAATATTGGCAAACAAATGTTTTGTTAATATCATCATTTTTATATTTTAATATACTAGAACTCACTGCATAGATAGCAAATCATGATAATTTATCATTAACAAAACATCCCCCACACCAGCCCTGCTGTCACATTAAAAGAATGAGAGGTAAAACAAGGGTTCCACAAAGAGCTGAGTCAGAATGTTGCACAGCCATTCCCTTTAAACTTTATCTCTTACGCATGCTCACAGAGAAGAAATATAGATTTTTTAAAAACTAGATTAGGGCGGGATAGTCAAAATGCCTCTATTTCTGAGAAACATCTAGAAAACTAGCAATCTGTCCTAGAAATGCATCTCTTCTTTCTCTTTTGATAATTATGGCTCCCTCATCCCCAATTCTGTCATTTAGTCTGGTGTACAGACCTAGTGGCCATGGGAGAGGGCATTCCCCTATGATCAACTATGACTGTTCACTTTACAATGGGCTATGACAAAAGCTTCCCAGATTTGGTTCAGATAACTCGTGTGAAGTGTCTGTTGGCTCTTATCATATTCCGACCTGCTGGTCATATACAAATGAATTCGGTTTAGAACAACTAGACAGTCCTGTGCTTCTGCTCTCAGGGACAGAGTTCCAAGGGGCTCAAGCTGTTGCCCCATGGGACCTTGTGCAGCTCATGCTGAGGAAAAAAATTAATTTTATTTTAAAGCTACAATATTACACTAGGAAGCTAAATTTTAGGAGGTGATTGCAGAGTGAAGAGAATAGGGTATTAATTAATGGGTTACTAAAAAAGGCCTGTGGATAAACTATGTCAAGAAATTTTATATAGAGGAAAGTAATTAGAAAGATCTTTCTGTTCAGACTGGTTATTCCCCTCAAGACAGAAGTTCTGTAATTGTTTGTGTATACATTGATTGAAAATTGTCCCATTATTTTCCATCTTCCATCAGTCTAAGCTCTCCAAATCTTCCTCTTGTGCTTGCTATGTATTTAGCATTCAATAAATGCCAACAAAATAACTAGAAGAAAAAAATTATGAAAGTTAACTTCATGACTGACTGAGTTGCTGTATCTTATTTCTTATTCCCCATGTTTTACACTAAAAATTTAGTTCATTTATATGAGCAAGTGGACTTTCTTCATGGCTCTGAGTTTACCACTTCTTATTTCTTCTTAAAACTCCAAAATAGTTGTTGAGAGAGGAGGGGTGATTTTGGTCCCTGGATCTACTTTGGCAGTCTAAGAGATGTATACTTATCACAACTGAGGAAGGATTGTGACTGGTATCTAATGGGTATATATCAAGGATGCTCCCTGCATCATATCATATGCAGGGAGCCCAGCAACAAATAACTATTCAGCTCAAAATGCCAATAGAACAGAAGTTGTGAAAACTCTCCATGAAAAATTTGTTCTTCTCCACTAAAGAGTTTTAGCCTACTTTTTAAATTTTTTTATTTATTTTTATTTTTTTCTGAGTTGAAGCTGTGGTGAAACAATCTGGGCCATGTGATGAGCACTTTTTCCTTCTTTTTTGTGTTACTTTTTGTGCCTATTGCCACCTAATCAGACAATAGCCTGCAGCCAAAGATCGATAAAGTTGCAGCCAGGAGCAAATTGGCATTTAGACCTCAAGGTTCCTTCAAATTCATTTTCTGAACTTCAATTCATGGAGAGAGAGATGTGCCTGGTTCATAAAACAACCCAAGTTCATGAAAAAAATTTTTTAAAAGGCTGCTTAAGACACCCATAGTTTGATCTTTCTCGTGTGCAAAACCATCTCTTTTTTGTTTTGAAAATAATTTATTAAAATTGAAAGATATAGCAGGAGATTCCTGGACTATCACTTATCCACAAAGAGATACACTTGTGTGTACACAAACTCACACATATAAACCCTATATACTTGTTTTGATTTGCTCTTGCTCTAGAAAACCCAAAGTCAAATTCTAGAATATAAGGCAGATTGGAAGTTTTGCTTTGAATCTTTTTTGAATCGTCAGTTTCAGTGATAAATTAGAAATATAATATGAGTAAAGAAAAAACATCGAGTCTTTCCTTTAGCCTAATTGTTCACTCTGCATTTAAATGACCTAAAGTGGAGAAAATAAATTAGCTTTGGAATTAGAATTAGGTACAGATTAGTAACTTTCTAGTCTATATCATGTGTGATTACTTACAAATTTTTTTTGAAAGCAGGATTTATTGAGAGGACAGAAAAGCTCCCACAGTGGGAGGGGACCCGAGGAAGTTGCCCACTTATAAAATTTTAAATAAATTCAAATAAATAAAGTAATAAAAAACACAAACATAAGACCAGTCTATATTTCTGTTTTGACATTCCCTCTTCTGAGCAACACTTTTGTGAGATCTCAGATAAACGAATTTGAGTTGCAAGACTACAGAGATGAAAGCTTCTAGCTTCCTTGTTGTTCCTGCCTTTGATTGCTCTAGGTTAAAAGTTAATCATAGGGCAATCTAATCTTTGATCTGGCTTCTGTCTCAAGGCCAGAATGCCAGATATAAAATATTGTCCTTTTTTCCAAAGACTGTCACTTAATTCAATTCTTAAATCAGCACTTCTCATTACAAAAGGCAGTTCAGGAACCAAGTCACCAGCCTGAGCAGTTCAACTTCACTGATTCTCAACCTTCTACTTTCTTTGAATTAATAACTAATAGTTGCATACTTATGGTTTGTAACCTCACCTTCAGATTCTGACTCTAGTAGAAACAATAGCTCAATTCTTGATTATAACAGGTACCTCTTGCTGAAAATTCTAAAATACCTCCACTGTTTCATTCATTCATCTCCTCATCAGTGAACATCTACCACATGCCTTTGAGGTCACTGACCCAGAGTTAGGTAAACTGAAGAGCAGTAATATTACTAGGGAAAAGTTTACTTCCAAATAAATAAATCAGGACCATATGTTATCTGCCAGGCACTTGGGAGAGCCTGCTGAGCAAGATAGACATGTGCTTGTCTTCCTGGTGCCTATAACCTAAGAACATCAAATACATTCAGTCCTATGCATTAATATGAGCTATTTGATACTAGTTTTATCCTCACCTCATATCCTGATTTTAGTGACTTTGTCATCCTTTATTTGTGTTTACACTTTATTTTTTTCTTCTTTCTTTCCTCTTCTTTTTTCGCTTTTTTATTTGCTTTGGTATGTACTCCTTGAGAACTGGTGACAAGCAATACATAATGGTAACTATCCTTGCCCTCAATTAGTTCAAAGATTTCCATAAGGTTTTACTAAGCGACAACATGAATTTGGAAAGAAAGAAGTAACTTTAGTAAAAAAAAGTTATTCTTCATTTGGACAGGAGAAGGCATCTGAGAGGAGGAAATTTGAGACAAGCTTTTAAAGAGAAGCAAGACTCCCACAGGCAAACAGATTTAAGGTCCTACTTGACTGATGATTTAGATTGGGCCAAGATTTCAGAATGCCCATTGAATTTAATGAAGGTAATATTTTGTGGTTCCATGTGCTTAGAATCGGATCCCTACACTGGGGGAAAGGATAAATTCTCATCCAGCATAACCTAGAATGATGTGCTTAAAAAATTTAGAGACTACATTTTTATATCATCAGGCCATAACATAAATAAATGTAGATATGTAAACATTTATACATATACAGTATGGAGCTATAAATTATTTATAGAAACAATACTGCAAAATGGAAACTCTAAACCAGTTTTCAGGTCCATTTTTACTCTCCAGTGGATACGAGTTTCTTCTGAGTTGTAAAAACAAAGCATTGTCATTCTGTGTTTATTATGGAAAATCTCTCTGTCCTGCTTAAATGATTTTGGTTTTCAACAACTTTAGATGACAGACTGGAATTTTCCCTTTTCAAACCAACTTTCATTGTCCTTTCTTTACAAAAAAAAAAGTTACCTAGATTTGTCATGCTTGGTTCAAATTACTTCTAACTGTGCCTCATATTTTAGTGTGCAGTTCATAATTGATATCTTATTTATTTAAAAATTTTCAAGCACAAAATGTTCAGTGAGTATTAAGAAAGTTGGATCAGTACATCATCTGTGTTCTTGCAAAATATCAGCATTCATCAGGAACATTTTGGGGAGGTATTGATGATTTCTTTTGTTTCTCTTTAGGGAAAAACTAAAACTACTTCCAGGGTTATAAACATTTTGAGAAATTTAAGGTTATGGGTGAGGCTGCAAAAAGTTACAATTTCTATTGCAAACTTCAATGCTCAAAATTACTTCACAGAGGGTACCATTTTAGTGCTTTCTCATAACTTTGCAACTATAAACACACTATAAAATTAGGATGCTCAACTAGATTGCCTCCGCATTCTCCTTCATCACTAGGTTTTGTGGTTCGACTTTTCTAAAATGGTACCTACTTTACAAAAATTCCTGGTGCACTGTAGTTTAAATGAATAGGAAAATGATACAAGTTTCTCCGATAACTCTGAGTTAACTTTTAGTCATTGAATTAGGTTTCAGAATAAAAATTTTTCTCACAAAAGTTAATAAGGACATACATTATTAAAAATATCATTATCTGAGACTTCTGTAATCATATTTGAAAAGAAAAGGGTTAACCTGAAGATATTTTTACTTAAAAATCATTCTTCAAATTAACTGAAGGCAGTAAAATATTGGTTACAACAATGTGTTTTGGGGCTAGGCACGGTGGCTCAAACCTGTAATCTCATTTTTTTGGGAGGCCAAGGAGAGAGGATTGCTTGAAGCCCAGAATCTCAGATCTGCCTGGAAACATAGAAATACCTCATTTCTACGTTTAAAAAAAAAAGCTGGGTGTGGTGGCACTAGCCTGTAGTCCTAGCAATTCATGAGACTGAAGTGGGAGCATCTCTTGAGACCAGAATTTTGAAGTTGCAGTGAGCTATGGTCCCGCCACTGCATTCTACTTTGGGTGACAGTGTGAGATCCTGTCTTGAATATATACATATGCATATATACACACACATGCACATATACATATGTCTACATCAGTATCTACATATACATATATGTGTATATATGCATGTTTTGGACTCTGGTGAACTGGAGTCATACTGCGATTGTTTCTATTAACAAATTGTATCATCTTTGATATGTTACTCAACCTCTTTAAACATCAGTTTTCTAAAATATAAAGCTGATATAGTAATAGCACCTTCATTGTGCTGTTTTAAGAATTAAATGTGAAAATGAATTGTCAAGTAATACTTTACCTGCCATACAGCCCAATTTATAAAATGTAGCTATTATGCTTAATAAAATATTTTAAAAATATACGCCTCCTTGTCATTTGAAATGAGAATATTTTGCTTTCTTGAAGTTAATTTTTTCTGCATCTATTTTTCTGCATAATACAGACTTTATGCATGTATTTGTAGCAAGTATATATTATGCTATTTTCAACTTTGGCATTCAGTTTACGATCAGTAAAATTTACTTCCTCATTTAATGCTTGTCTATAAATACCTATTTTCTCTATTGTTTTTCTCATCTATTTTTCTTAGGCTATTATGCCAATTTTAAAACATGGCTAAAAATTTTTTGAAACTTCTCTGCTCCTCTTAAGTCTTGAAAGATTTGTGACTGCTTTAACCAAAAACATGCATGGGAAGTAACACTCAGTGACTTTTGAAACTAGGCCAAAAAATATACAACTCCTGCCTTTTCTCTGGAATGATTTATCTCACATTGTGATCCTCTAGGTAAGATTTCCGAGCCACCATAATGGTGCTTTGATTGACAGTGCCAGATGAGTGCCACTATTCAGCCATCTCTTTTAAAGTACCAAATTCACAATTAAACATGGTCAGACATTCACAAGCTAGGCATTAGCAAGTACATTTGTCAATGACATGTGGAGTAGAAGAATCAGACTTCTGAGTCCTGGTGAAATTCAGAACCACAAAATCATAAGTTATAGTAAATGGTTATTGCATAAGGCTGTTAAATTTGGATATGTTCTAAGGCAACAGCAATAGGTAACTGGAATGGGAAAACATTTAGAGTTTACCCTAAATGTTTTCACAATTTAACCCCAAAATCACTTGCACTTGTCAAATTGAGGTTGAAAATAATGAACTTCATAATGAGGTAATTGCACATACAATTGGAGAGAAGTCTCTTCATTTTAGGGAAAAAGTAACAAAGTTATTATTCAATGAGCTCATTATAAGTACAATTACTTACAGGTTAACTTCTGCCCCTATGGCTAATTGCAGGCAGAAGAATTTGAATGAAAAATTCAAAATGCATTTCTTCACTCCTCAGCACAGGTTTCTGGTTACCTGCGGCCATTAAGCATCACAAGACATTACTCAGAGAATGCTGTACTCTTGGTATTCTGTGTAGTAGAAAATTGTGCTATTAACTTACTGTGTCTAAAATTCTTAATTCAGAGGGTGCCAAGAAGTATACACTCATTTTAAGAAAGGAAAAAAAAAACTGTTACAATTCTAATACTCAATATATATTGATTTAAAAAATGAATACAAGTCACACTTGAGCAATTACAAGAGGTGCTCAAAATTGTTACCATCAGTGTTCAGACACTTCTGATTATGGTGAACATCTCTTAACATATCTTAAAATGTATATACATTTTTGGGGCACCTCTGGTATTTTTATATTTTATTTTCTATCCTCAACTGTTATATGCTATTAATATGCCCTTCAGCTTCTTGAATATGTCCAAATGTGACAATTCCATTGTGTGGTACAATGAAAGATATTGGTCTATTCACAGGCAGTGTAAAAGAAAAAAGTCTTCATTGGCTGTATCTTTTTAAACATAACCTGTTTGCATTTTTATTACAGATAAGTAAAAAAAGTATTATAACCTGACAGAAAATGTAAGAATTCAAATTACCATAACCCAGAAACAAAAAAACTATATAAATCTCCATACATTTATCAATAGTGTGCATATTATTTACCTGTGCAAGATATACGAAAAACGGTTCACTTCTACATATTATTTACAAACTTTTTTACTTATGTACCAGCATAATATGAATACTAGCCATGAAAAAAAAGATACCTGTCATCATTTGTAATCGGTACATATTATATATTTTTTAACTTTTCTGGTCTGTTATTGTTAGCATGTATATAATTTTCAATGTTTTACTAATATAAACAATGCATTTCAGAATATTAGAAATTTCTTCAGGCAATTTTATGGTCATTTTTAAGGGCATGTTTCATGAGGTGATATTCATAATTAAAATTTCTAGATGTTTTTACATAGGAGATGCCACTACCACAAATATACTGAAGAGTTATTTTTAAGTGGACAGAGTAATAACTGAAAGAAAAATATCATGTTTAAATTTGAGAGATGAAGACACTCAAAAAAAACGCATAGGAAAGTTACTGTTTTGCTACACTATAATATTGTCTGAAGTAAATTTTTGTTATATTTAGATTCATCATGATATTTGTTTAACTGGGGAATGAAGAAATGCCAGCAGCACAGTCAGCAGAAGTGAGAAGTCACAGAAAAGCCAAATCAGAAAATTGGGACTAGCATCATTCATCTTAGGATTTCTGAGGAAAATTACTATGACTTCACTTTGAGTAGGTTTTGTTATCACTTATTGAAATCAGACAAACAAATTATTGTTTGCAGATTCTTAAAGGTGGGGGAATGATGGTGTGGGCAGGTGTAAGTGCAGTTTTTGTGCATGGTGCTGTATTAGGCATAATTTTATCATCCAACTTTACATTTTTCTCACTGATTCATAGGACTCTAGTGATTTAATTAAAACACACTTAAAAACAAGAAACTCTACCATATTCAATTTTGCCATGAGTTAAGCTGGGTATCAACATAGAATTCTAATGAGTTTAAACGTATATGTGTATATGTTCACACACACACACACACTATCTGACACGAAAATTGTGCACAAATTAATCTCAGTTTGGCATCTCTTCATATCTAGAAAAAAGAGAAAACTAGTTTGAAAATTGTCCAATGCAACTGGTGTGGAAGGAGAGTAGCAAGATGGCTATGGAACTGGTCACAGTGTGAAAGTCTCCGCAAGTGAGTGTTCAAAGACTGCGTGTGTGTTGGTGGGTAATTGAAAGACCGTTTGAGGGGGGACTCAGGTTCATGCACCTGGGGTTTTCCTTCAGAGGTGAATACGACAAACACCCACCCTGAGATTGGATCCCCCGGTGTGCAGGAACCTCTGCCATTCTTGGGACTCTCTTGAGAGAAGGCAGCAGAGAACAACTGCTTTTTACCACCTGGCACCTGGCCCATGCCATCATCTGCGGTAACAGTCTGGTCACTAGTAACAGAAACTACCCTGACGGCAGGGTGAAGAATTCTGGAACGAAGCACTGCCACCAGTGAGGAGATGTGAACCAATGCCATCTTCTCTGCAGATGGCAGAGACCTGCATTGTTCTTCCCCGCTCTGTCCAGCCTCCAACCTGATACCCAGAGGCTATCTACACACCCTGCTGGGATCAACCATCGAACTCAGAGAGATAGCCACCACCCCCCCACCCCACCACTGGAACAGGCACAGACATGTCTGATCTGAGTGGGAGACTTACCAGCAGCAGCACCAACAGCAGCAGCAGATGAATCTGGTGAGTCTGGATCTGATCCATCCTCCTCCCACATAGTCTCTGTGGGGTGTCAGACCCACACTGAGAGTTACCCTATCAGTCTTCAATGAGAGAGGAAGAGAAGGGCTGGAGACCAGAACCACAAAATCAGCGGCAGTCAAAAGTGGCAACAGTGCTTGGGAATGGAATCTGGAGTTACAGAAATGGTCAGAGTGAGTTGTTTTGTTTGTTGTTTTCGTTTTCTTCTTTCTTTCTGTTCTTGTTTACCTTTTTGTACTTGCATAGTTTCTGTTATTTTAATGTTTTTTTTTAATTTTCTGTTTGTGTACAGGTGTTTTTGAGGGCAAGTAGAACAACAGAGGGGTTATTTTGTTTGTTTGCTTGTTTGTATAATTGTATAATGTATGTTTGTGTAATGTATGTTTTTGTTTCCTTTTTTTCTGTCTTTATTTGTTTCCCTGTTTATTCATTAGTTAGTGCACCTGTCTGTATTTTTTTTCTTCCTCTCTCTCTTCACTTTCCTTTCATCTTCTTCCCTTTTTCCATTCTTTTCCTTTTTCTTACCTCATTTTGCTTTCAGGGGCAAACATACACTCCCACTGCATGAACAGATTGTAAGGAGGTGGGAAGTGGGTTCCAGGGGTCCCACACACTGGTCAACAGATACTGGGATCTGCAGATAGCTTTTAACTCACAGTTTCTCCTTTAATCAAATCTCAAAACTGAAGAAAGCACAGACCCCAACCCAGCTTCAAAATTGAACAAAACCAGAGGATCTATATAGGACGAATAGGAAACTGAGCAAGCAGAAGTAAAAGCTATCCCCCATCACTGAACAACAGAATTAAATAGAGGGAAGAAAACCTTCACAAATGAAGGAAAACCAAAGGAAGAATATAGGCCTCATACAAACCCCCGGGAAGGCAATAACTGAGAATATAGACTTTGGAACTAAAACAATGAAGAGCCCCTAGAATGACTGGTCTCAAGCCACAAACCCAGATATTAAGATATTAATAGAGAGAATACATAGCAACAAGGAGAGAAAAGAGGAAAGAATGAAGAAGTTGATAACTGGGATAACAGCAATAAAGAATACAGTGAATGAAATAAATAACAAACTGACAAGCATGGAAAGCAGAATTAACCAAGCAGAAGAAAGAATCTCAGGGCTTGAGGACCAAAATATGAAACTAACACAAACTGTTAGAAACATAGAAAAGAAGCTGAAAATGACAGAACAAAGCCACGAAGAGATAAACAATTATATCAAGAGGCCAAACCTAAGATTAAGATTAATTGAAATCTCTGAGGCAGATAGAGAGACAGAGACCACCCTGGAATAAACATCCCATTAAATTATTCAGATGTGACCATTATCAGAGATGTGACTATTCAAACACAAGAGATTCAGAGAATCCCTGCAAGACAACAAATGAGAAGACCAGCTCCTAGACACAGTAATTCACTTACACAAACTAGGTTTATGGAAAAAACCTGAAGGGCAGCAAGAGAGAAAGGTCAGACTATCTACGGAGGTGGGGGAGGGGGAGAAGAACAATTAGAATAGCAGCAGACTTATCTATAGAAACACTCCAGGCTAAGAGAGACTGGAGTACAATCTTCAAATTTCTCAAAAATAAACAATTTCAACCAAAAATTACCTACCCAGCTAAGCTAAGTTTCATCAGCAATGGAGAATTAAAATTCTTCCCAGACATTCAATCCCTAAGAGTTTAAACTGCTTCCAGACCAGCTCTACAAGAAACACTTAAGAAAATATTAAAAACAGATGAAAGTACAAAAAGAAAGACCAAACACTTCACAAGAATGTAGGAAAAAGATTGAAAACACACAGAAATCAAACCAAACATCAAAAGAAAAACAGCAAACATCAGAAATAACAACAAACTCTATAAGAACCTCATGACAGGGACAAACTCACATTTCAATAATTAGTCTGAATGTGAATGGACTAAATGTACCAGTGAGAAGACATAGAATGGCAAATTGGATTTTTTAAAAAATGGCAAAAGAATATACTGTCTCCAAGAGACTCATTTTACCAGAAAAGACACTCACAGACTCAAAGGAAGAAGATGGAGAACAAATTTTCAGGTGAACAGAACACAAAAGAAAGCAGGAGTTGCAATCTTAACATCAGAAAAAATACCCTTTAAGCTATCAAAAATTTTAAAAAGATATGGAAGGTCACTATATAAAGATAAAAATTTAAATACATCAACACAAAATATGCATCCTAAATATATATATGCACCCCATAGGAGCACCAACTTTCATAAAGCAGTTTTTAGGTCAACTAAAAAAAGATATTGACTCTAACACTATCATAGCTCTGAACTTAAATACCCCACTAACAACTTGGACTGATCATAGTGGCAAAAAAAAATAAAATAAATAACAAGGAGATCAGAACCCTCAACATAACACTTGATCAAATGGACGTAATAGATACCTACAGAACAATCCATCCAACAACCATGGAATATACATTCTATTCATCACCACATGGAACATACTCTAAGATCAAATACATCCTTGACCATAAATCAAGTGTACATAAATTTCATAAGATTGAAATACTGCCATGGAATTTCCCAGACAACAGCAGAACAAAAATAAATATCAGCACCAAAAAATTCCACCAAAACTCACAGAGACACAAACACTAAGCACTATAATACTGAACAACTCCTGGGTCAACACAGAAATCAAAACAGAAATGAAAAGATTCCTAGAAACAAATGAAAATAAAGATATATCTTACCAAAAGCTCTGGGATGCTATGAAATCAGTACTAAGAGGGGAATTCATATCTCTATGAACACACCTGAAGAAAATGGAGAGATCACAAGTTAATTCAATTACCTAAGGAAGCTGGAAAAGCTAGACCACCAAAAAGCAAACTTTGGCAGGAGAATTCAGAACAACAAAATAAAAGCCCAAATATGAGACATAGAAGACAAATATATGATACAAAAAAATCAATGAAACAAAAAGTCGGTTCTTTGAAAAGATAAACATGCTTGATGGACCCTTAGCTAGACCGACCAAGAAAAAGTACAAATAAAAACAATCAGCAATACAAAATATCAAGTCACAATTGACCCCAAAGAAATACAAAAGATTATCAGAGATTACTATATACACCAGTATGGAAATAAATTTGAAAACCTAAGTGAAATGGAGGACTTTATGACATCACCCAAACTCTCCAGGGTGAAACAAGAAAAAAATTAAGACCAAAAATAGACAAATAACAACACAAGAAATCTACTATGTCAAAAGAAAGCTACGTACAAAAAAAGTCCTTTACCAGATGGCTTTCCAGCAGTATTATACAAAACATACAAGGAGGAGTTGATGCTAATATTACTGAAAGTATTCCAGGTAATTGAGAAAGATGGAACTCTCCCCAAATCATTTTACAAAGCTAACATTGCATTGATACTCAAACCAGGTAAATATCCAACAAAGAAAGAGAACTACAGACCAATATCCTTGATGAACACAGATGCTAAAATTCTCAACAAAATTCAAGCAAATCAGATCCAACAACACATCTCAAAAAGCATCCACCATTACCAAGTAGGCTTCATCCACAGTATGCAGGGTTAGTTCAACATCCACAAAACCACAAATATAATTAAATACATTGACAATGTAAAAACAAAAACCACATGATTATATCATTAGACATGGAAAAAGCTTTTGATAAAATCCACCATCCCTTCTAGATAAAACACCTTTGAACATCTAGACATAGATGGAACACACCTCAAAATAATAAGAGCCATCTATGAGAAACCACAGCCAACATACTGCTAAACAGACAGAAATTGGAACCAATTCCCTTGAAATAAATGTGCAAAAGGCAATTGCATTCCTATACACCAACAAAAAACAAACATAAGCTCAAGTAAAAAGCACAATCTCATTCACAATAGCCACAAAAAAAATGAAATACCTTGACATTGCCCTAATCAGAGAAGTGAAAGACCTTTACAATGAAAACTGCAAAACACTACTCAATAAAGTCAAAGATGATAAAAACAATGGAAAAATATTCCATGCTTATGGATTGGAGGAAACAATAATGCTAAGTTGTACATCCTACCCAAGGGAATCTACAGATTTTACACTATACCCATTAAATTACTAGCATCATTCTTATCAGACCTGGAAATGACAATACAGGAATTCATATAGAAATATAAATGACTACAAATAGATAAAACAATCCTCAGCGAAAGAAAAAAAAGTGGGAGTTATCACACTCCCAGATTTTAAACTTTATTATAAGGCTGCAATAATCAAAATAGCCTGGTATTGGCACATGAACAAGCATATAGACCAATGAAACAGGACAGAGATTCTGGATGCAAAACTTCAATTTCTCAACCAACTCATATTCGACGAAGCCTCCACCATTAATCACTGATGAGAGAAGCATCTATTCAGCAAATGGTGCTGGGAAAACTGGCTGACCACACACAGAAGATTAAAACAAGACCCTTACCTATCACCATATACAAAAATCAATTCTAAATGGATGAAAGAACTAAATGTAAAATATCAAACTATAAGAACCTTAGAAAATGCAAGAGACACTCATATGGAATTTGGAACTGGTAACCAATTCCTGGTCAAAACTCTACCCATGTCATAAGAGATAAGATAGACAAGTGGGACCTTATCCAACTGAAAACCTTCTGCAAAGCCAAAGAAACCATCTAGAGAGTGGGGAGACAGTCCATACAATGGGAAAAAAATAGTTGCCAATTGTATATCTGCCAAAGGATACAGGACTACAAGGAACTCAAATGTGCTGAAAGGCAAAGAACAAACAGACCCATTACAAAGTGGTCAAAAGGTTTGAATAGACACTTGTCAAAAAGAAGACACACAAGCAGACAACAGATAAATGAAAAAATGCTCAATCTGACTAGTCATCAAAGAAATGTAAATTAAAACTACACTGAGATACCACCTAACACCAGTCAGGATGGCCACCAATGACTCAAAAAACAACAGATACTGGAGAGGATGTGGGGAAAAGGGAACACTTCTACACTGTTGCTGGGAGTGTAAACTAGTACAACCTCAGTGGAAAACAATTTGGCGACTTCTAAAAGATCTAAAAATCGAAATTCTATTCAATGCAGCATTGCGCCTTCTGGGAATATACCCAGAGGAACTCAGATCACTCTATGAAAAGGATACCTGCACACACGTTTATTGCAGCATTATTCACAACAGCAACAACATAGAACCAACCATGCTGCCCATCGAAAGAAGACTGGATAAAAAAATGTGGTATGTACACACATGATGGAATATTATGAAGCCATAAAGACAAAATTATGAGTTTTGCAGCAGCTTAGATGGACTTAGTTAGAGGCTATAATACTGAGTAATCTATCACAAAAACAAAGAACTGAATACCTCATGTTCTCACTCATAAGCAGACATTGAACAATTATCATAATACTAAAGGAAAGGGATTAACAGTAGTGAAAAACTGCCTGGGGATGCGGGGCACACTTCATCAACATGTGTACCTGCATAATGAACATTTGTACAACTAACCCTGAATTGTACCCCCATCTTTAAAATAAAAAAAATTAAAATTAAAAAAAAAATGAAAGATGTTTATAGAGTTGGATAGACTCGCTAAGTTTGTAATTTTCTTTTATGTGTAAAGTGTTGAAAAATTGTTTTTAATCTTGTAAAGTTAGTAGTAATTGGATTCAAATTTTTGGTTATTAGAATCATTTCCAAATATTTTTTATTGATACATCACTCAGAATTTTTTAAAAGTCTGTGATTTATGTAAAGGGAAAAATAAAGTTTATTAATGAGTAATGCATTTCAAATAAAATTTAAGTGGTAAATAAAAACATTAAAATATAAATAGTTATTTTAAACAACATTTAAGTATTACTTACCCTGAGTGAGTAAATCATGTAAAATCTTGATCTCCAGTAGTACCCATATTTTATAAAAGAAGGCTGTGTAGATAGAAAGGCAATAAAAATGTTTTCAAACCTTTTAATCCACTAATTATTTTTTATTAATTTATTCTAAATAAAGCAGAAAAATTACATTAAAAGTATTGCTTTCAGCATTATGTAAAATATTTTAAAATTTCTATTTTTTACTAAAAAGCACACCTTTATAGATTGACATACACATTAAATGAATAAAACATTATTGCTTATAATAAACAATATCTCTAACTGGAATATAAATCAAATAAAAAACTAAATATAAACGAGCAGAAAGTATTTCAGTCTTATTACAACAGATAACATTATTTCTTCATGAGAGAATACCTCAGATGGGCAGAACTTTTTATAATGTCTTTCTTCTTTTTGTTTTCTCTAAATATGACAATTAATTGGCACAAATATTTATATGATTTTCTGCAACCCTTTGATGCAAATCACTTCTCCAAATATTTGATGGCTTTGTGACATAGAAATTTCAATTCAAGATAAAGCCCCAGGCAAATTGGATTGGATTACAAATCTCTCTAGTTGTAATTATCATTTCCTGCTTTAGAAAAGTAATGGGAGAGATTTTTCTTTTTTTGGTAGAAAATTGGAGTTTATAGAATCTTTATTGTAATTTTCTTTAGTGAATGTCTGAAATAAGATAGTGCCTTAAAACTGTAAACAGAATTTAGTGATATATTAGATTATTTTAGCCAAACAGGTCTGTATCTCTTTCTCTGCATAATCCCCTGACCCTAAAATGACTCATAATATGATGTTGCACTTCAAAGGTACAATAATAAATAATGTGTAGAGACCAGGCATGGTGACTCATGCCTATAATTCTAGCACTTTGGGAGACCAAGGTGAGAGGATTGTCTGAGCCTGTGGTTACAAGACCAGCCTGGGTAACTTGGCAAGACCTCATCTCTACAATAAATTGAAAAATTAGGTGGGTATGGTGGTGCATGCCTGTAGTTCAAATTTTTACTAGGAAGGATGAGGCAGAAGGATCACCTGAGACCAGCAGGTCGAGGCTGCGGAGGCCGGGAGCATGCCATTGCTCTCCAGACTGGGTGACAGAGGGAGACTACAACTCAAATAATAATAATAGCAATGTGTAGAAAAATGATTTTTTTATAAGAGCAAATTATAATAAAATATACTTCACACTTTATAATTAGAAGTATGTAATTTAAGTAAATGCATTGCTGGAGGCTACACAGAAATTTAGCCATAAAAACATTATCTTAGAATATGGTACTTTATTTAACCATTTAACTATTTATCTTTTCAAAAATATTTATTGAACAGTTGCTATATTCCAAATGGTTTTGCAGTTGGAGTTGTGGGTAATTTCTCTCTTTTTTTCTTATTTTTTAAAAATTTTGTAATAGCTACAAATTAAAATTTGTAATCTTAAAATTTTAAACGTTTTCCTATGATTATATAAAAATAATATTTGCTAAAAACTGGGAAGAGAAATGGTTTTGACTCAGCTGAATGAGAGGCAGAAAAAGAAAGTAATTGACATGAAACTGCACAAAATAATAATTAGAAACACAAAGAGGATCATGAAATTGAAAAGCGAGGATATAAAAATAAATGGGATATTGAAAACTACAAGGCATTTCTGAAACAAATTAAGACTTAAATAAAGGGAAATATATCCTGTGTTTATGGATTGGGAACTTAATGTTTCTAAGATGCCAATACAACCCAAAGCATTGTATAGAATCAATGCTATCCCTATGAAAATTTCAATTTTTTTTTGTGAAGATCAATATCTTATGTTCAAATTTATATAAAATTTAAAGAGGCCCTGAATAATTAAAACAATATTTTAAAAAAGTTAAATAACCCATATTTTCAAATTGCAAAACTACTGCAAAACTACAGTAACAAAAACAGTGTGATACTGGCATAAAAATACATACACAGACTAATGAAACAAAAGTGAGACTCTATATATAAGTACATACATCTATGGTCAACGGATTTTCGACAAGGATGTCAAGACTATTCAATGGGTAAAAAAGTGTCTCTTCAACCAATGGTGGTTGTAAAAGTGGATAGTCACGTGAGGAAGAATGAAGTTGGAACCCTAATTTTCACCTACAAAAATTAAAACAAAATAGATCAACAACTTAAATATAATAACTGGGCTCTTAAAACTCTCAGAAGAATATATAGATATAAATCTTCATGACTTTGGGAGTTTACAATCTGTTTTTAGATATGACAACTAAAACACAGTCAACAAAAGAAAAAATAGATATATTAGGCATTCAATATTTACAACTTTCGTACATCAAAATATATTATCAAGAAAGAAAAAAAATGCAAATTGTAGAATGGGAGAGAATCTTTGTTCCTCCATTACTATGGGTTCCATATTCATGGATTCCACCGAGGATGGATAAAAAATACAGTTCCAGGAATGTGGAATGAGCAGACAGGGAGGGACAACATTTTGTATAAGTGGGTTCTGCACGACCAGTTGTGACACTTGAACATCCTTCACATATCCAATAAATGTTGGAAGAATGTGGGGAAATTGCCACCCTGCACATTGTTAGAATGTTGGTGGGAATGTGAGATGATGTAGTCTTTGTGGAAAACAGTTGGGGGATTTCTCCAAAAGATAAACGTTGAATTACCAAATGAATCAACAGTTACACTCCTATTTACATACACAAAAGAACTGAAAACAGGTACTCAAAAAATACATGCAATGTATATTCATAGTAGCTTTATTCATGATAGCCAAAAAGTGAAGGAAAACACAAATGACTATCGAAGGATGAATGGATAAATAAATTACCATATATAGTATATATATATTACTCAGTCATTAAAATATTATACTGATATGTGCTAAAATGTGGATGACCTTTAACATTACACTTAGTGATAGAAACCAGATATAAATGACAACATAGTCTAAAATTTCATTTAGATGAAATATCCAGATTAAGAAAATTCATAGTGACCAAAAGTAGATTTGTGGTGTCCAGCAGCTAGAAGTGAGTAACTGCTTTGTGGGTACAGGGTTTCCTTTTGAAGTGAACAAAGTATTTAGGAATTAGTAGTGGTAGGGGCTAATGTGTAAATGCCATTGAATTGTTCACTTTAAAATTATTTGCCAACAAGTTGGCTGGTTACTTATCAAACTATGTTGAAAAATTAAATCTACACAAAACCTGAACACATTTTTATAACAACTTTATTTGTGACTGCTAAAACTCATAAGCAATCAAAATGTTCTTCAATAAATGGATACACAAACTGTGTTATGTCCATGCAATGGAATATTATTCAATGATTTTAAAAAATGAATTTTCAAGCCAAAAAAAAGAGAAAACTTAAATGCATATTGTTAAGTAAATAATCTAAAAACAGCCGGACTCGGTGGCTCAGCCTGTAATCCCGCACCTTGGGAGGCTGAGGTGAGTGGATTGCCTGAGCCCGCGGGTTCGAGACCCACCTGGGTAACTTGGTGAGTCCTCATCTCTACAATAAATCAAAAATTTAGCCGGGCGTGGTAGCGTGCGCCTGTAGTTCCAGCTACTTGGAAGGCTGAGGAGGAAGGATCACCAGAGCCCAGCAGGTCGAGGTTGCGGTGGCCGGGAGTAGCCACTGCACTCCAGTCTGGGTGACAGAGTGAGACTCCAACTCACAAAAAAAAAAAAAAAAATTCTAAAAACATAGAATACTATTCCAGCTCTACAACATTGTGGGAAAGGCAAAACAATGGAGATAGTCCAATGAGCAGTGGTCACCAGCGGTTGAAGAAGAGAGAAGTGTAAATAGGCAGAGCATGAAAGATTTTTAGGACAGTGAGTTTATTCTGTTTAATATTGTAATGTTTATACCTGTCATTATATATTTTTTCATAGCCCACAGTACATAAAATACCAAACTGAATCCTAACGTAAACTATGGAATTTAGTTAATAATGACATATCAATATTAACTAATCAACTGAAGCAAGTGTGTCATACTAATGCAAGATATTTATAATTGGAAAAATTGTGTGTGTGTGTGTG
Source organism: Tarsius wallacei (assembly GCA_963574415.1). NCBI lineage: Eukaryota > Metazoa > Chordata > Mammalia > Primates > Tarsiidae > Tarsius > Tarsius wallacei. Next base: position 65,056 of record CAUYQG010292204.1, read on the forward strand.
TGTGTGTTTGTGTGTAATGGAAGCTGGGGGAAGTGAGAAAGTATATAGAAACTCTGGGGAGACAAGACAATGACAGAACTGGTGAGAGCATGAAAGTCTCTGCAAGGGCTAGAGTCCATAAAGACAGTCTGCAGTCTGTTTGAGTGCAACAGGGTAAGTGAAAGACCATCTGAGGGGAGACTCAAAATCAAACACCTGGAGTTCCCCACCTGGAGGTGACTGCAGCCCAAAACTACCCTGAGATTGGAGTCCCCGGTTTGGAGGATCATCAGCCATTTTGGGGATATCTCAGGAGGAGGCAGTGGAGGTCAACTGCTACTCAACACCTGGCATTGGCACACACCACCACCTACAGCAGCAGGCAGGTCACTGGCTCTGGGAGCAGTAGAAAGGGCATGGTGAGGACATCTGGAGCTGAGCCCCACCAGCAGCAAACAGACACCAGCTGCTACCATCTTCTCTGTCCCAGAACCAGCCAGAGACCTGTGTTGGCCTGCCTGGTTCTCTTTGGTCTCCCACATGAGACCTGGAGGCGATCTCTGCACCCCTCTGGGATCGACCCTTGCTAACCCAGAGAGGAAACTTCAGGAGTGGGCACAAAGTGATGGATGGCCCACCTCCAAGCTGAACCAGGCACAGATACATCTGATTTAAGTGGGAGACTTGGCAACAGCAGCAGCAGATGAGTTGGATGAGTCTAGATTTGTTCACCTTCCTCCCACAGCAGTCTATGGGCATCTGGCCCACCATAAGAGCAACGTGATCCACCGTACCAAGAGCAGAAAGGAAGTGCAGGAGACTAGAGACTGCTCCCTACCACAGCTGTAGCCAGAAGTGACAGTGGTGTTTGGGAAAGAAATCTGAAGTTCCAGAAACAGCCACAGAAGAAGCTCTTTTTATCCTCTGCTTCTGTTTATGTTTTAGTACTTGTTTTGTGTTTTTTGGTGTTTTTTAGTCTCTCTGTTAGTGTATGGGTATTTTTGAGGGCAAGTGCATCATCTGGGGATTTTTGTTTGTATTTTTTGTACTTTTTTTGTTTCTTTGTTTATTCATTAGTTGGTGTGTCAATCTCTTTTACTTCTCCTTCTCTTCTCTCTTCATCTTCCTTTCATTTCCCTTCTTCCTTTTTTATTCTTTTCCTTTTTCTTATTTATTTTGTTTTCAGGAAGCATACTGCAATGCATGGACAAATTGTAGGGTGGTGGGAAATGGGTTCCAGGGGCTTCCACACACCTGTCAGCAGATACTGTGATCTGCAAACAGTTTCTGAACCACAGCTCTTCCCATCACACCTTAACCAAACCTCAAAACTACAAAAGGAACAGCCCCTCCTTTCCCGAGTCCAGTTTCAAAACTGAATAAATCCAGAGGATCTGCATAAGGAAGAATAGGGGATTGAGCAAACATAAGTGAAAGCTATATACCCATTACTGAGCAACAGAATTTAAGAAAGGGGGAAAGGGGGGGAGGAAAACCATCACAAATAAAGAAGAATCAAAGGAAGAACACTGGTCCCATACAGATCCGGAAGACAGCAAGTGAGAATACAGACTTTGGAACTCACAAAATGAAGATGCCCCCAGAATGACTGGTCTCAAACCACGAACCCAGACATCAAGATATTAATAGAGAGAATGAACAGAAATTAAGAGAGACAAGAGGAAAGAATGGAGATGATAATGGATATAAAGGAAATAAAAAATACAGTAAATAAAATAAATAACAAACTGGCAAACATGGAAAGTAGAATTAACCAAGCAGAAGAAGAATTTCAGAGCTTGAGGACCAAAATATGGAACTAATATAAGCTGCTAAAAACATAGAAAAGAGGCTTTAAAAGAAGGAACAAAGCCTCAAAAAGATGCATGATTATATCAAGAGGCTGAGCATATGATTAATTGGTATTCCTGAGACAGAGAAATAAGACTACCCTGGAACAAACATTCCTTGAAATTAACCAAGAAAATGTCCCTCACATCTTATCAGTGATGTGACCATTCAAACATAAGATATTCAGAGAACCCCTGCAAGACATCAAATGAGAAGACCAACTCTTACACACATAGTAATCTACCTACACAAAGTAAGAATAAAACAAAAAAATCCTAAGGTCAGACTATTTACCAGGGAAGACCAATTTGAATAGCAGCAGTCTTATCTATAGAAACGCTGCAGGTAGAAGAGACTGGATTCCAATGTTCAAAGTTCTCAAATATAACAAAATTTCAACCAATAATTTCCTACCCAGCTAAGTTAAGCTTCACTAGTGATGGAGAATTCAAATCTTTCCCAGACATTCAATCCCTAAGAGTTTATGCTGCCTCCAGACAAGCTCTACAAGAAACACTTAAGAATGTATTAAGCACAGAAGAAAAAAAGAAAAAAAAGAACAACCACATTTTCCCCAAGAATGCAGGAAAAAGATTGAAATCACACACATATATCAACCCCAAAATCAAAAGAAAACCAAATGACAAACAAACAACAACAAATCCTATAAGAACCTCATAACAGAAATAAATCCTCACATCTCAATAATTAGCATGAACATGAAAGTACTGAAATGCACCACTGAAAAGACATAGAATGGCAAAAAGACATAGACATAGATTTTAAAAATGACACAACAATATACTGTCTCCAGGAGACACGTCTCACCAGAAGGAACACTCACAGACTCAAAGTAAGAGGATGGGAAACAAATTTTCAGGTAAATGAAACAGAAAAGAAAGCAGGAGTTGTAATCTTAATATCAGACAAAATATCCTTTAAGCTATGAAAAATTTAAAAAGCTATGGAAGGTGGCTACATAATGATAAAAGGTTCAATTCATCAACATGATATATCCAGTCTAACCATATATGCACTCAACATAGGATCACCAACCATTATAAAGCAACTTCAAGGTAAACCTAAAATAGATATTGACTCAAACATTATCACAGCTGGGGACTTAAATATTCCATTATCAACCCTAGCTAAATCATTGAGGCAAAAGATCAACAAGGAAGCCAGGCTCAGTGGCTCAGCCTGTAATCCCACGCCTCGGGAGGCTGAGGTGAGTGGATTGCCTGAACCCACGGGTTCGAGACTCACCTGGGCAACTTGGCGAGACCTCATCTCTACAATAAATCAAAAAATTAGCCGTGTGTGGCAGTGCACGCCTGTACTTCCAGCTACTTGGAAGGCTGAGGCAGAAGGATTGCCGGAGCACAGCAAGTCAAGGCTGCGGTGGCCGGGAGCGGCCACTGCACTCCAGTCTGGGCGACAGAGTGAGCCTTCAACTCAAAAAAAACCAAACAAAAAAAAAACAAAAAAAAATCAACAAGGAGATCCAGAGCCTCAACTTATCGCTTGACCAAATGGACTTAATAGGTATCTACAGAATGTTCCACCCAGCAACCATGGAATATATATTCTACTCATCACCACATGGAATGTACTCCAAGATCAACCACATCCTCAGTCATAAATCAACCATAACCAAATTTCATAAGACCAAAATACTGCCATGCACCTTCTCAGACCACAGTGGAATAAAAATAAATATCAACACCAACGAAACTACCCCCAAACACACAATGACATGGACACTAAACAACATGATGCTGAAAAACTCTTGAGTCAACATGAAAATCAAAGCAGAAAGTAAAAGGCCTCTGGAAGCAAATGAAAATAAGGGCACATCTTACAAAAATCTCTGGGATGCCATGAAATCAGTACTGGGATGTGAATTCATTTCTTTATGAACATACACCAAGAAAATGGAGAACTCAGAAGTTCACGGCCTAAAAAATCACCTAAGCAAGCTGGAAAGACAAGACCACCAAAACCCTAACTTCAGCAGAAGAATCTATATCACCAAAGTAAAAGCCCAAATACAGGACATAGAAGACAAAAATATCACAGAAAAAATTAACAAAACAAAAAGTTGTTTCTTTGAAAGGATAAACAAGATTGATAAACACCTAGCCAGATTGACCAAGAAAAAAAAAGAGAAAAAGCCAAAAAAACAAAATCAGAAATACAAAAGATCAAGTAACAACTGATCCCGAAGAAATACAAATGATTATCAGATATTACTATGTACACTTGCATAAAAACAAACTCAATAACCTAATTGAAATGGAGAACTTTCTGACATCACACAACATCCCAAGGTTGAAACAAGACATTGAGATCCTAAATAAACCAATATCAATCCTGGAAATTGACTCCATCATTAGAAAACTACCCCCACAAAAAAAAGTCCTGAACCAGACACCTTTCCAGCAGAATTTTATAAATCATACAATGAAGACCTACCACTAATCCTGTTGAAAGTATTCTAGGCAATCAAGAAAGATGAAACACTCCCCACATCATTTTATGAATCTAACATCACACTAATACCCAAACTGCATAAAGATTCACCAAAGACAGAGAACTACAGGATAATATCCCTGATGAAAATAGATGCAAAAATATTCAACAAGATTCTAGTTAATCAGATCCAACAACACATCACAAAAATCATACACTATGCCATGAACAAGTGGTCTTCCTGCCTGGGATGCAACCCTGGGTCAACATGCACAAGACCATAAATGTAATACATAAACAGATATAAAAACAAGAACCACATAATTGTTGGGAGCCAGCCATGAAGGCCTACCTGCTGACAAAATCCAGGGGGCTGAAGACCCTGGGTTACAAAGAGAACCTGGGCAGCTGAGACCCTTGCTTCTTCTACTTTTGTTTTTAGTGCAGCCGAAAAGCTCTGTACAGTCTGAGGATGGAAAGCAAAATTCCACTCACACCTCCACTACCCCTTGCAAAAAAGGCAAGAGGGGAATTCATTAAAAAGTTACCTTCACTTCATTTTAATTCCTCCCTCGGTTTCCACATCTCTGGCCTCCTGGTATTAGATCACACAATCACTTGATTAAACGTTGTAGTTGGGAAATTTGTAAAAAATCAGAAGGTGCTCGATTTAATGTTTGTCAGGGAACTCACTGGCCTTGCCAGGGAATTATAGTAAGAGATTTTAAATATCATGTGTGGATAGATAATCGTTTGTAAGATTTTATTTCTTCTGATTGGCGACTAATTGGAGAAATTTGAGAAGCTACAGTTTGTATTTTTAGGAAGAGTGCCAATGCAAAAATTGCATTTACTTAATTTCTTAATTTCTACATGTGGTCTATCATGCTTAAAAATTAACAATCACATAAATATTAGAGCACCCTTGCCTTTACTTCCCTTTGTTAAGGAGATTTGCAATTCTGGTTAGAGATTGTAACTTACGTGACTTGAGCCCAGGAAGCCTTTTATTTTGCAAATGTTGAAGTTCATTCTTCCTGACAGAGAATAATTGATACAGATTGTAAACACCAGGTATAACATTGTGGAAAACTAGTCAGGCCAACTTGCAGCTAAGAAACCTTGAAAATGTCGTTTTACCCCAGCTAGTTGCAAATTGCTGTGTGAAGGTCACAGGTGTGACTTGTTAATCTATGTGACAATTATAGTGCTTAGAGCTTGGTAGTGATTTATAATGTAACAGTTATAGAAATAAGTAAGTTTTGTATGGACATTAAGAAATGATAATCATTAGAAAATGTTAGGAGTTTATAAAATTTATAGTTTAGGATGATAATCTTTAAAGATCAAAACAGGATGAACAAAGATGCATTGCCTGTCTGATCCATTAGATTGAAACTGATTGCCTTGAAAACAAAAGACATTAGGGTATAAAAGAAGTTGGAAAAGACAATAAATCGGCATTTGTCCTGCTTGCAGCAGAGTCAGTGTCCAAGT
>CAUYQG010292216.1:0-20107 GCA_963574415.1 Tarsius wallacei
CCCAGCACCATTTGCTGAATAAGTTCTCCTCTCCCCAGTGGTTATTGTTCAAGTCTTTGTCAAAGATGAGTTGATTAAGAAATTGAGGTTTTGCTTCCAGAATCTCTAACCTGTTCCATTGGTCTATATGTCTGCTCTTGTACCAATACCAGGCTGTTTTGAATACTGCAGTCTTATAATAAATTTTAAAATCTTTGTTTCTTTTGCTGAGGATTGTTTTGGCTATTCATGGTTGTTTATGATGCCATATCAACTTCTGTATTGTTTCCAGGTCTGAGAAGAATGATGTTGGTAACTTAATGGGTATTGCACTAAATCTGTAGATTGCCTTGGGTAGGATGGACCATCTTAGCAATGTTGATTCTTCCAATCCATGAGCATGGAATATTTTTCCATTCTTTGATTTCTTTGAGCAGTGTTTTGTAGTTTGCATTGCAAAGGTCTTTCACCTCTCTGGTTAGGAAGATGCGGAGGTATTTCATTTTTTTGTGTGGTTATTGTGAATGGAATTGAGTTTTTTATTTGGTTCTCTGCCTGTTTGTTTTTGGTGTAGAAGAATGCTACTATCTTTTGCACATTGATTTTGTACCCTGAGACTTTGGCAAAGTCCTTTATCAGTGCAAGAAGGTTTTTGACAGATTCTCTTGGATTTTCTCAGTACAGACAGGGAAAATATTTGTCAACTGTATATAACGAAGGCCTAACATCTAAGATCTACAAGGAACTTAAACATGCCGAAAAGAAAAAAGCAAGCAGACCTATTAAAAAGTAGGCAAAAGATATGAATAGATACTTCTCAAAAGAACACATACAAGCAACCAACAGATATGTGAAAACATGCTCAGCCTCACTAGTCATCAAAGAAATGCAAATTAAAATACACTGAGATTCCACCTAACTCCAAGACAGATGGCCATCATCAATAACTCAAAAAACAACAGATGCTGGAGAGGATGTCAGGAAAAGGGAGCACTTCTACACTGTTGGTGGGAGTGTAAACTAGTACAACCTCTGTGGAAAACAGTGTGATGATTTCTAAACAATCTAAGAATTGACCTCCCATGCAATCCAGCAATCCCCCTTCTGGAAATATACCCAGAGGAATGCAAATCACTCTATATAAAAGATACCTGTGCATGCGTGTTTATTGCAGCACTATTCACAATAGCAAATACATGGAACCAACCGTGCTGCCCATAAAAAGTAGACTGGACTAAAAAATGTGGTACATATACATGATGGAATATTGCACAGTCATAAAAAAGGACAAAATTATGAAATTCACAGCAACTTGGATGGATTTAGAATCTGTAATACTCAATGATCTATTACAGAAACAAAGAACTGAGTACCACATGTTCTCGTCATAAGTGGAACCTGAACAATTATCATAATACTATGAGAAAGAGATTGGTAGTAGTGGGAAACTGCCAGGAGAGAGAGCAGGGGGTGCACACTTCATCAATAAGGGTACCTGATCTCAAACCAGGTGACATGGGGACCAACGTAAGGCTCAAACTTTACCTGTACAATGACCATTTGTATACCTAACCCTGAATTGTATCCCCCATCTTTAAAATCAAAGTTAAACAAAGATAAAAATAAGAGAGAGACAAAAATCCTGGAGTTGACAAGTATAATAACAAAGAATTCACCAGAGGGGTTGAATAGCAGACTTCAGGGGATAGAAGAAAGAATCAGATAATTCTAAGACAAGATAATTGAAATTTTCCCATCTGAGAAAAATAAAGAATGAAGAAATATGAATAGGGCTGCAAGGAACTCTAGAACACCATCATGCATACAAGCACACACATAACAAACATTCAAGAAGGAGCAGAGAGAGAAATTGGGGTAAAAAGAATGTTTGAAGAAAGAATGGATGAAAACTTCCCAAATTTTATGGAAAAACATTAACCTACACATCCAAAAAGGTTAATGTACTCCAAGTGGGATGAGCTCAAAACAATTCATATCTTAGGTGATAATCAAACTGTTACAAGCTAAAAAGACAGAAAATCAAAAGCTGCAAAAAAGAAACATGATTTATTATATAAAAGGACTCTTCAACAAGACTGGGCTGATTTCTCATCAGAAACCATGGAAAGTAGGATGAAGTATGATAACATATTCAAAGTGCTGAGAGAGAAAGGCTGTCCATGAAGAACTCTATAGCTTGCAAAATTATCTTTCAGAAATGAGAGAGAAATTAATGTATTCCCAAATAAGGAAAAACTGAGAGAACTTGCTGGTAGCAGATCCTTTTTTTTTTTTTTTTTTTTTTAGTTGGAGTCTCACCCTGTTGCCCAGGCTGGAGTGCAGTGGCACGCTCACGGCCACTGCAGTCTCAACCTACTGGGCTCAGGCAATTCTTCCACCTCAGTCTTCAAAGTAGCTGAAACTGCAGCCTCAACCTACTGGGCTCATGCAATTCTTCTGCCTCGGTCTTCCAAGTAGCTGAAACCACAGTGTGCCACCATGCCCAGTTAATTTTTTTATTTTATTTTTTACTTATTGCAGTCACAAGTTCTCACCAAGTTGCCCAGGCTGATCTTGAACCCCTGGGCTCAGGCAATCAAAATGCCTCAGACTCCCAAAATGCTGGGATTACAGGCTTGAGCCACTGCACCCAGCGCAGATCTATCTTAAGAGAAATACTAAAGGGAATCATTTTAGGCTGAAATGAAAGAACACTGTGTAGTAATTTGAATGCATATGAATAATAAAGAAGTAAAGAAATTTACATAAATGTAAAAGGCAGTATAAACGTATTTTATGTAACTTTTTTACTTCTGTCTGATATAAAACAATAACTACAAATTTTTGTTGATAGATATACAACGCAAAAAGATGTAATTTGTACGAAAATACACACAAAAGGAGACAGGGAATAGAGTTCTATAGGAGCAAAGATTTTATCTACTATTATAGTTAAGTGAATATGAATCCAAGCTAGGTTGTTTTACATTAAGATGATAGATAGTTGTAATTCCTAGGCTATGCAGGTGAACTCAAAAAATAAAGTAAAAGAAACAACAATGAAATTTAAAATGGCACACAACAAAATATCTGTTTAACACAAAAGAAGAAAGAAATGCAGGAATGAAAGAACAAAAAAGGTCTAAACCACATGGAAAGCAATTAGAAAAATGGTAGACATAAAGTCTGCTTTATCAGCAATCATACTAAATACAAATGGATTTAACACTCCAATAAAAGGTAGAGATTGGCAGAAAAAAAGACATGATCCAATTATATGCTGTCTACAAGAGACACTTTAGATTCAAAATACAAGTAGATTGGAGGTAAAAATAACAGAAAAGGTATACTATGCCAATAATAACCAAAAGAGAGTTTGAGTGACTATGCTAATCAAACAGACTTTAAGATAAAAATAGTTACTAAAGACAAAAAGGACATTTTATGATGTTAAAAGGATCAATTCAACAAAAAGATACAACAATCATAACATATATTTACCTAACAACAGAGCCCCAGCATACAGAAGACGAAAAAAAAAAAAAAATGACAGAATTGAAGGGAGAAATAGACAATTCACCAGTAATTGTTAAACACATCAATATTCTTTTTTCAATAATGGATATAATAACTAGACAGATGATTGTCAAGGAAATAAAAAACACAATATAATAAACCAACTAGATGTCACAGACATCCATAGAACACACACCTCAACAACAGAATATACAGTCTTTTCAAGTGTACATGGAACATTCTCCAGGATAGACCATATGTTAAACTATAAAACAAGTCTCAATAAATGTAAAATAACTGATATCATACAAAGCGTGTTCTCCAACTACATGAAATGAAATTGGAGATCAGTAACAGAAGGAGATTTTACCAATATGTAGAAATTAAATTCACATTTCTAAGTAACCGGGGGCTCTACCTGACTGAGCATGGGATTGATCAGTGCTAGTTTTGTAGATGATTGTCAGTACAGTAATGAGGCTAAAGACTAAAGCCAGTGTTAGGCAGGGCCTATGAAGTGCTGCTGTGTTTGATTTTCAACTATTTCTTAGATCTGTCTTGGTAAACATGCAAACATTTAATGACTTTTCAGATAAGCTTCCAATCCCAGTATAATCCAAGTTTATGAATCTGTTGATCTATTTCTTATTACTACTCTATCCAGCAGTCCAGCCAGGTAGATCCCTCAATGTCTTGTAACACAGAAATTGGGCATGGTGCCTTACACCTCTAATCCCATCACTTAGGGAGGCCAAGGCAAGAGAATTGCATGAGCCCAGGAGTTCTAGACCAGCCTGAGCAGCATAGCAAGAACTCATTTCTACAAAAAAATCAAAAGCTTAGCTGAGCATGGTGGCATGCACCTGTAATGCCAGCAACTCGGGAAGCTGAGTTGGAAGGACCACCTGAGCACAGGAAATTGAGGCTGTGATGAACCAGAATCATGCCATCGCACTCCAGCCTGGGGAACACAGTGAGACCACAACTCAAAAAAATAAAAATAAAAATCTTATAATGACTTGTGAACGTGCCTTCACATTCTCTCTGCCTTGGCTATGCTATTTTCCTTTTAAATGCCTGCTCTCATCTCTTTCTGTTTATTAAAAACTCAATATGACATCATATTGCAAACTATAAAACAATATATAAATATGCAAACTATAAAACAATATATAAATATGAACTTTCTTTCCTGGAAATCACAGCCTGCAAGAACCAGTTATGTCCTCTCCTTCCAGGAAGACTCACTGTGGATCTCAATGACTACTTTTTTTTTTTCTATTCTACATTTTCTGCTTGCCTATATTCCTCCAACTATCCTGAATTTTGTGCTAATTATTTCTTGTTTTGTCATAGTGTTTATCATCCATGTGTGTATCCTGAAAAAATAAACTGTTTTATTTTGCCTGAGTGTGGGCTTCACATAAAAAGCAATCATGCTATATTTATTCTTCAATACTTTGCTCTTTCTTCTTATCACCATGGGTCTGTAACCAATAGATATTATATACATGCATCAAAATTCAAAACAAAACAATATAGAACAAACTGAAAAGCCCCGCTTCCTTCCCTGTTGCGGCCAACCTATGGATCCTTCTACCTTCTCGCCTTAGATAATCACACTTTTTAATTTCTTTTGAATCTTTGCAATATAAGCAAATATAATTATATTTTCCCTCCCCCTATTTTTGATTTAACATAGAACATTTTCTCATTATGTATTTATTTTTTATTCTGAGTTTGAGTCTCACTCTGTCACCCAGACCAGAGTGCAGTGGCACACTCATGGCCACTACAGCCTCTACCTGCTGGGCTCAGGCAATCCCTCCACTTCAGCCTTCCAAGTAGCAGGCGCACTACCACATCCGGCTAATTTTTTTATTTATTGTAGAGACAAGGTCTCACCAAGTTGCCTAGGCTGATCTCGAACCCCTGATTTCAGGCAGTCCTCTCACATCCTTCCCAAAGTGCTAGAAGCACAGGTTTGAGACACACGTCCAGCCTCTCATTCTTTTTTATAATTGTAAAACATTCCATAATGTGCATTTGAAATACCTGTACAACCTATAATAGCCTGTTTAATATAAGTACTTTCATGGTGTAACAAATCCTCCATTTTAGCTGTTTTAACCCAGAGATGACCCCCTACATAACCTTTCTGTAACCAGGGACCTACACCCTTGTTTCCCCTAAACAATGGAAACTCCTCACCCACAAGTTCCACATTTATTTGCATACGTTTGCACATTTTGCTCTCCTCTTAATTTTGGTGTGCTCCTCTTAATTTTAATGTTCCTTATGTTTGTACCCTGTACTATGTAGCCTAATGTACCTTATGCTTGTACCCCATACCATGTGCCATGCCATGTGACCCACTTGCGGTTTTTGCGTTTATAAACCCTCTCCCTGCCTCATTCGGGGTCGAGAATTTTTGGAGGCATGAGCCCCCTCTTGGTCGCCAGCTAATTGAAGGACTCATAATCTTACCCTCTGTGTGTTAATGGCTTCTTCCTCACACTCCGGTCACAACATTTGGAGGCCCCAGTGGGATCGTCAACCTTGGGAGATGGCCTCGGTCCAGCTCTCCCTGGCTCAGGAAGACATTATAGGAGAGGCACCCCCTGGGTCATTCCAGGACCCCATAGCTTCTCATCTGGCTTGGAGGGAGTTGGAACGACTGCGGATTTTCTCCCATCTCAAAAGAAACTGAGTCCATCTGCAATCTCCCAGGAGGTAAGTTTTTGTTTTGTTTTGATTATGACCACAACTCTATTGAGGAGGACGGAGCCAGATGCGACCGCTCCTTAGACTCTGTTTGGTGACCCAAGACGTTGGTAGAACAGTGTCTCGGTTTAGTATCTGGTTTCTGTTTGGGTACCCACTTTAATTTCTGACTGCTTATGACATTTCCAGATTCTTGTCATCCTTGACCCCTTTCTTTCCTTTGCACTCTTGTTGTACTCTTTGCTACAGGGCTTGCTTCTGTTGCACTTTCTGATTGGTCATCAGGTCAGAAACTTCTTCTGGCTTTTATTTATCTATTTTTGGTTGGAGGTCTAATATTCACCAGGTGCCTCCTGAGTTTTACTGGTTTTGACAGCATGGGGTAATGGGCTTCAAAGCCCTCCAGTCCCCTGGACTGTATGATAAGAAACTTCTCTGTCAGGTTAGCGGAGAATTATGGGGTCCGTCTCTCAAAAGGTGGACTCCAGACCCTCTGCGAAATCGAATGGCCTTCGTTTAATGTTGGGTGGCCCTCTACAGGGTCTCTGAATGTTCATGTTACTCAGGCTGTCTGGAAAATTGTTACCGGACACCCAGATACAGGGTCTCCTGGTCACCCTGACCAGTTTCCCTATATTGACCAATGGTTATCTCTGGTCCAAAGTCCTCCACCTTGACTCAAGGTATGTGCCTTGAAAACCCCCTGTGGAATTCTGGTTTCTAAGTCTCTTAATAAGCCAGGTCATTGTAATCCTTGTGTTCCACACCCTCTGCTGCCAGAACCCCCCAGTTATAAAAAAACTGCCACCTGGGACGATTGCCAGCAGCTCCTTTGACCCTTTTTATCTCTGAGGAGCAGGAATGTATCAGGGCTGAGGCCAAGAAGTTTGTTTTGACTTTGGCTGCTGATACAGAGGAGGGAAATCAAGAAATGCTGAATAAGGCTTTCCCCTCCTCCTGTCCGGACTGGGACCCTAACACTTTGGCAGGGTCCAGAGCATTAAACACTTAACACTGGACTCTATTAGCTAGTCTGAAGAAAGCAGCCCAAAAACCTATTAATCTTTCTAAAATTACCAAGAAGTCACCAGGGGTATTTCTTGAACGTCTTCAAGAGACGTTCCATACTTATATCCTGTTTGACCCCTTGGCACCCAAGAGTGTCCAGACTATCAATTTGGCTCTGGCAGCTCCAGACATCTGGAAAAAGTTACAGACACTTGAGGGTTTTGTCAGAATAAACATTTCTGAGTTACTCGAGGTAGCCCAAAAAGTTTTTAACAACCGTGATGCTGAAAAACAGAAACAAAAAAATCAAAAGTTAGAGCAACAAAACGGCAAACAAAAGTACTAGTTGCTGCCATCCAGGCCTCCCAACTTGCCTCAAAAACTGGCACAAAAGCCACACTAGAAACTGAAAAAGGACAGAAGGAAATTGGACGCATCAGCTAGCTAAGAATCAATATGCCTATCGTAAAGAACTGGAACATTTGGTAAAAAATTGCCCTCGTCACCCAAAGACAGAGAACCCCAAATTGGTTCTGGTCCTGCCCTCTACTAGTAAAACTGGAAATAACTCTCATCAAATTAAACTCATTTAAACATACACAGCTTTTATTAAACTGCCTATTGGGACAAAGTTTAGCCATACAAACTGGTTCCAATTTTGTTAAAAAATATAATTTAAATTTAAATCTTTTAAAAATAATAAATTTGTTACTGTTTCATGGCTGAAGTTTAAAAACATTGTTAAATCTAAATTTGTTTAATAATGTTTACATATATATGTTTTATCCAGCATACTATCAAATTGGCTTTTAAGTAAATCAGTGCTCATAAAATCCTTTTCATGTTCATATAACTTTAGTAATTTTTGGTAAATAAGTTTGATGTTGTTAATATAAAATATATCTTTAAAATTGTCAACATCCATGGTCGTCTAAGTCTACTGATGGTTTTGTGACATTTATGTTAAATCCTAGATTTTAAAATATCAGGGTGTGATGTAAACATTGTAAAACTATAAGCCTAGCCAAGACCAGAATAATTATTTATATAACTGCTTTGTTACAAGAATAAGTAATTTGAAATTATTGGTTCCAAACAGCTGACCTTGGGGTTGAATGCACAGCATTTACTGATAATTTAGAAGGTTTAATGAGTTGCTCATGTATTTAACTTTAAGGTTAAATAATCTGTTGTGCCTGATTGGCACCCTCTTATGAAACAGGTAAAGCTTGAGATGCTAAACACTTTGCATGACATGATAAGGTTTAAAAACTGGCCATTTCCACCTGGTTAAGTCATTTTTTTAGGTTACTTCTCCAGTGTTTTCTAAAGCTAGATACACTGTCAGATCCTTGGGCATCAGAAGAAATAAAAAAAAATTACCGTCCACTATACATCCATGTGGTCTGTTTACTTTATAAAAGTTTTACATCAGCCTGTCACAAACAGAAACAGTAGGTAAAAGTTTCATATGTATAACCTATTTTTTAAAAAATAGTTTTAAGATTCTGTTAACCAAACCAAATCAGTGCCAGCATGGGGGGCAGCAGAACCGGAGGGCCAAAGGGGCACCCCAATTGGCAGTTGCAATTAGCAACCAAAACTCCAAGCGCCCATGGAACACCTGGTAACAACAAACCTGATAAGGAGGTGGTGTCCATTGCTTATGGGTACAGTCTGTGGGGGCACTGGAAGCATAGTTGCCCTAAAAAGGCCTTAACCTTTAGCCATTGGGAAGCAGGTGTACTCTCCCCTGAAGAGAGGGGAGAACACTTGACTCACAAATAGTGGCCACATAGGGAGACCTAAAAACCTGCTAAGCTGCCTTGCACTGGCTCACCATCAACCCAACAACCTCCCCAGGTAAATACCAGGACACTGGAACCCAAATTAAGTTCAAGTTAACACAGGTGCCTTTTGGTTCTGGCCTTCCATGTTGACATTTATGTAGTCAGATTAAATCTTAAAATTACCATTCTGGCTAAATACGTAACTTTTATTATGATATAAATTCAGTCTCTCTCTCTCTACAGGATTATTTTCCCTTTTCCAGTATTGTTTCTGGAACAATAGTCTTTTTCTTCCTTGTTTGCCTAATAATTTTTGCTTGTGCTCTCACTTGGAATTTTATTAAATCCAAATAATATTCGGTTAAAATCCCACTGTTTCCTATTTGTGCCCTTGAAAATAAATAGATAGGAGACATCTCTATGGCCCACCTCAGCAGGAAGCAGTTACAGAAGATTAATCTTCACCCTGTTTCCCAGATTCAAAAAAATATTTCCAGGAGCAGAAATGGGAAATGAAGGAACAGATCAAAACTGGGAAGCCATGTTTCTTTTGTTCTCTACTACAATAAAATAATCATAATAATAATAAAGCCTATATCCTGGAAGCATACATGCTCTAGGAAAAAAATTGACTTTGTCAAAAACACAGACTCCTTCATCCTCTTCTTAAAAATAATTACTAATCAATCTTTGTTAAAGTATCCCTAGTCTTTCCAACAGGTTCAGGCTACTGTCCACTCCAACGTCCATACTGTCTTGTTGACTTGATCTTCCACGCCTTACCATATGTTCTAACCCGGGGACCTGTTCTACGTCAAAAGTTCCAGAAAGAAGGACTGACCCTTGCCTGGAACAGATCCTACATTATCACCCCAATGGCACTCAAGGTTGACAGAATACCAGCCTGGATCCATCACCCCTGAGTCAAAAAAAAAAAAGCTAGGAAAAGCGACGTCAATCCACCAACCTGCTCAGCCAACTGGACAACAGCCAGGGACCCTGACAATCCTCTCAAAATCATCTTTTGAGCCTGCCGGCCTGCTTCAACTGTACCATGAGCTGACCAATCAATGCACAGTTGAAACAAAGCAGGATTTTTTTTTTTTTTAGTTGGAGTCTCACTCTGTCGCCCAGACTGGAGTGCAGTGGCTGCTCCCCAGCCACCGCAGCCTCGACCTGCTGGGCTCCAGCGATCCTTCCGCCTCAGCCTTCCAAGTAGCTGGAACTACAGGCGTGCGCTACCACGCCCGGCTGATTTTTGATTATTGTAGAGATGAGGTCTCGCCAAGTTGCCCAGGCAGGTCTCGAACCCGCGGGTTCAGGCAATCCACTCACCTCAGCCTCCCAAGGCGCTGGATTACAGGCTGAGCCACCGAGCCCGGCCCAAAGCAGGATTTATTAAGGCGCGGCCATGGCCAACCCGCTGAAGGAGCGCACCAAGCAGCTGCTGGTCGACTACCTGGGGTACTGCGCCCAGGTGCGCCCCACACCCCCGAGTAGCACCTATCCTCACCCGAGGTATTGCTTCGCTTCACGGCTGCCAGGTTGCAGCGGCTGCATGCCTCCTTCTTCTTCGTCTTCCTTGACTACCCCAGAAACCACGTGAAACTGATGGCGCGGATGGCCAAGGTGGTACTCTCTGACAGCCGCAGCCGCAGCTGCAGCGGGGGCCGCATGGTGATGCTGGTGACTTTGGCGTGGACACTTCTGAAGAGAGGGCCGCTGGTGACCGCCGGGGGCAGAAGCGGGATTTAAACCGTGGGTGAAAAGAAAGAAGGGCAACATTGCCTGGGACTGCCAGCTCCTGGTGACCTTGCTGTGTGCCTGGCTCACGGGGCAGCACTGTGCCTGGCTGCAGGTTCAAGATGGCTGGGGTGGCATTTGTGTCTTTTTCAATACGCCCTTACCACTAACTTCTTGGAGAACACTGCCGGTCCAGGCTTTTCTGTCATGCCCTTTAACAATGGCCTTCATTTATTTCTGGACATGATTATTATAAGTTTTAAAAGTTTTAAGCCATTTCTACCTGCCTAACCATAACCAGCTAAGTAACAACTGAAAATGTGAGAACAAGAACTTAAATAACCTGCCTTTCCTGAAACGTTCTTGTGTAAATGCTGCAAAGGAGTCCTGAGGTAATTGTGTGGCCAATGTTCAAAAAGTTCCAGAGATGCTAGGACAAGCATGCAAATAATTCCTCTTTAAGTAAAAAAAGTAAAAAATCTGAAGGCTCCACCCGGGGCATATAACTCTATGTAACCCGCTATGACCACAGTGCTCTCTTTACCATCTGCGGGTGCACCCTTGCCTACCAAGCCATGGCCAAACCAATAGGACCATTGACTGAGCTAAAAAATCCTTTGTTCGGCTACCACCAGCCTTGCCTCAACCCCTGCCTTCTGTCAACCAAGTCACCGACCCGGGTTCACCCAAACGGCTCCCGAGTTCACCTCAACTGCTTCCAAATCTGGCCCGCCAACCTCCTAGTCTTTTTCCTATGCTAACTCATATACACCGTTTGCTTAATGTAATTTGGCCACAGCTTCAGATTGCTGACTCTGCTTAAAGTCAAGACCCCCTTACTATGTAGGCCTAGGGGCCAACACTCCCATTGTCAGTAACACTGACAAAACTATATGTTCTCCAAAAACAGTAGAAAATAACAAATCCTGGTTCTAATCCATGTTTCATTGGAACCCCTAGCTAACAACTCTCATCACCAGTCTAGCTGGCCCTATAATCTTCCTCCTTCTAGGTTTGCTTATAAGGCCCATATACTCAATTGATTTATTCAATTTGTCAAGCAACAAATTACTTCTGTAAAACTCATGTATGTTGAAACCTATTACCCTTTGCCCATAACTCATGAGTCAATGATTTAACTCATGCACAAGTAAAAGGGGGGAATGAAACACCTGTACAACCTATAATGGCCTGTAATAGCCTGTTTAATGTAAGTACTTTCAGCCGGGCTCAGTGGCTCAGCCTGTAATCCCAGCACTTTGGGAGGCCGAGGTGAGTGGATTGCCTGAGCCCACGGGTTTGAGACTCACCTGGGCAACTTGGTGAGACCTCATCTCTACAATAAATGAAAAATTGGCCAGGTGTGGTAGCGCGCACCTGTAGTTCCAGCTACTTGGAAGGCTGAGGTGGAAGGATCACGGGAGCCCAGCAGGTCGAGGCTGCGGTGGCCAGGAGCATGCCACTGCACTCCAATCTGGGTGACAGAGTGAGACTCCAACTCAAAAAAAAAAAAAAAAAAATATATATATATATATATATATGTATATATATATATATCTTTCATGGTGTAACAAATCCTTCATTTTAGATGTTTTAACCCAGAGATGACCCCCTACATAACCTTTCTGTAATTAGGGACCTACACCCTTGTTTCCTCTAAACACTGGAAACTCCCCATTCATAAGTTCCACATTTATTTGTATACATTTGCACATTTTGCTCTCCTCTTAATTTTGGTATGTTCCTCTTAATTTTAATGTTCCTTATGTTTGTGCCCTGTACTATGTAGCCTAATGTACCTTATGTTTGTACCCCATACCATGTGCCATGCCATGTGACCCACTTGCGGTTTTTGCCTTTATAAACCCTCTCCCTGCCTCATTTGGGTCCAAGAGTTTTTGGAGGCATAAGCCCCCTCTTGGTCTCCGGCTAATTAAAGGACTCATAATCTGACCCTCTGCATGTTGACAATTTCTTCCTCGCACTCCAGTCACAACACATTTACTCTAGTTTCTATCACCAGTTCTCAATTAATGAACTCTTGACTATTCTCTAATCTTTCACTAATATAAATAATGTTACAGATATTAACATTATTTTTTGTGTGTGTATGTATTTCTGTAGAATAAATTCATGCAACTGGGAAGCCTGAGTCAAGGGGGAATTACATTTGTGGGGATTTTTTTTCTGTTTTTCTTTTGAATTGGAGTCTCCTCTGTCACCCAATTTGAAGTGCAGTGGCATGCTGCTCATGGCCACCGCAGCCTTGACCTGCTGGGCTCGGGCAATCCTTTCACCTCAACCTTCCAAGCTGAAAGTATAGACATGCACCACCACGTGCAGCTAATTTTTGATTTATTGAAGAGACAAGGTCTCACCATGTTGCCCAGGCTGGTCTCAGACCCACAGGCTCAGGCAGTCCTTTCACCTCCACCTCCCAAAGTGCTGGGATTACAGGCATGAGCCACCACAGCGGGCTACATTTGTAATTTTGATAGACATTGCCAAATTGCCTTTCATAAAGAATATCTATTTTATACCCATGATATATGATACCGATGATATATGAGTGCTTATTTCCTCTCACTAGCCTTATATTTTCCTAATCTTATAAGTGCAAAGTGCATCTCATTGTAGTTTAATTTGTAATTCTCTAATCATGAAAGAAGTTGTGTATTTTTTTCTTATGCTTATAATCATTTGCCTGACTCTTCTGTGAACCAGTTTTTCATGTCCTTTGCATATTTTTCTCTTGGATTATTGATACTTTAAAAAATAAATCCCTAGCATATTAATTCTGAGTAACTATTTTCCTCTCTGGTTTGTTGTCTTCTGACTGCTTATGATGTTTTTGTCACAAGATAGATTTTTGTAATGTAATCAGTTTTGTCAGTTTTAAAAGAGCTTCTGCATTTTGAGTTAAAATTAGAAAGGTCTTTCCTAATCTAATTTTATTTTTAAAAGTTCTCCAATGTTTTCTTTTAAATGATTTTTAAAAAATCTTTGCGTTTGGCCGGGCACGGTGGCTCAAGCCTGTAATCCCAGCACTTGGGAAGCTGAGGCGAGAGGATTGCCTGAGCCCGCAGGTTCAAGACCAGCCTGGGCAACATGGTGAGTCCTCGTCTCTACAATAAATCAAAAATTAGCCAGGCATGTAGTGCACACCTATAGTTACGGCTACTCGGAAGGCTGAGGTGGAAGGATCGCCAGAGCCTAGCAGGTCAATGTTGGGGTAGCTGTGAGTATGCCACTGCAATCCAGTCTGGGTGACGAAGTGAGACTCCAACTCAAAAAAAAAAAATCTTTGAATTTGTATTGGTATATGGCAGAAGGAATAGATTTAATTGTATCTTTTCTAAGTGGAGCTACCTAGTTGCTCAACATTGTGTATGATATTCACCAATGTCAATGTATATAGCTGTAGTTAATTCATTTTAAATGTTGAATCCCAATGTGTGAATATAAACAACTTATTTATCTTTTCCAACGATAACGAACATTTTAGTTATTTCCAGGTTTTGCTGTTGTGAATAGAGCTGTTATAAACATGCTTATATATGTCTTATTTTTAAAGTCTGTAGCACTTACTATCACTAGTACTTTGCAATATTTGAATAACTAAATTGTTATTTTACTATTTCCTACTACCTATTCATTCTTTTTCTATGAGGATTTAAGAGAAAGAAGATAATGTTACATCACTTGGCTATATGCCATATTGACCTGGAGAGAAATAAGCTGTCATTGGGATATGAATTAAATTGAGTTGAATTAACTTGAATAGAATTAGTAGCCTGCTGTGGGCAGAGAAATGTAACATGAAATTAGCTATTTATTTCCTGATAATTCACCAAAAACAGAACAAACAGGATGAAATAAATTGTACATTTTGACCATATGTGTAGGTTTTTATTTTTTAAGACTTTGGAGAAATTCAATCTTAACCAGAGGCAAACAAACCAACTAATTAATTCATCTGTCTTTGATGTTCTTGTAGTTTCTTGTGTGTGTGTATGAATACCGATATAGTTTCTGTGACCTATCAAAAACAGATGAAATATAATGGAAAATTTTTTTGCACAATTTACTTTCAAGTGGTCCAAAAGGAACATATTGTCCTTATTTGGCGTATCTTTCTCATCGTTATTTTGACTAATCCATTTGTTTAAATGATAGGCGTCTAGAACTCTCTACATCCTCTTATGGTAGAAGCAAATGTTATGTCTTTCAGAATGCATTCCAGACTAGGTTTTTATCCAGGGATTAAAAGCCTCAGCATTAAGTGAACAAAATCTACATCTCTTTCAAAACTATAATTGATTTTCCTCCTTACCCAGTGATCACAGTAAGCGCTATACTAAAATAGTCACCACTAAGCTGGTGCTATCCCTTTTTAGGGCTGATTGAACTTATGTAAAATAAATTAGTAGCTTTTGCTCACACTGAGGCTTACCAGAGACACATATTTATATTACAGTTAAGAGGCAATCTTAAAAGCACAACACTTCCGTCAACCATAACATACTGAGCTCTCAGGAAATGGTATACCCAAGGAAGAGCAGCTTTAAAATGGGACTGTGTGTACATTTTAGAAGAAAATGTATTAAATGATAATTTATAGATAAAACAATATTTTGTTTTAAGTTACTATTTTTAGCTGGGCGTGGTGGCTCAAACCTGTAATTCTAGCACTTTGAGAGGTAGAGGTGAGAGGATTGCCTGAGCCCAGGGGTTCAAAACAAACCTGGGCAACTTGGTGACCTCGTCTCTACAATAAATCAAAAAAATTAGCTGGACATGGTGGTTAGGAGACTGAGGCGGAAGAATTGCCCGAGTCCAGCAGGTCGAGGCTGCAGTGACTGAGCGGCATGCCACTGCACTCCCGCCTGGATGACAGAGTGAGACTCCAACTCAAAACAAAAAAACAAAAAAAAAAGCTACTATTTTACTACGTAATAGTAATATTTCATTAAGACAAGATTTTGTGTTGTAATTAATATAGAATTAAAATGTTTTTGGACTCTGAGTCTTGTGGAAATAGTACATGGTACTCTATCTAACAATCAAGCCAACTTCTCTTTTTTCAGAAATAAAACACTGAACTGGTACCCTACTGGAAAAACCATAATTATATTTTTTTAGAAAATATGTTTCTACAATAGTTAAAAGAATATAAAAATTAATGACATTTGTTTAAATTTGCATGGTATCCATGGTTCTTTGTTCACAGAACATTTCCACAGCTATTTTGATTACTGAGTAAAAATTTTAAAAGACATTATTGCTTATTCCTGAAAGGTATCAGTCTTCCTAGGGAGCATGCTGCCATAGACACTCATTCCACAAATATCACTCAGCATTCACTGCATTTGCCCACAAGAAATATTTGTTTTGAAAATGATGTGAAATTCTCCTTTCCAAGACTCACAGGGATTCCCAGCAAATTACCTCAATAAACTTCAATGCTATAATGTCTGATAGTTCTATTTTGCAGTCCTATCATTTACACCACATTTTCGCAGTTTGCCTAGGAGTTTACTTACTAGTTTAGTAAGTACACATTTATCATTACTGTTAATATTGAATATTCACTTATGGGAAAAGCAGACTATATCTTTCCTTTCTGCTTTTTTCATCATTTCTAAATTTGTCCAGCAATTCAAAAAAGATTACTCTCTGCTCTGGATTTAGGTTAAAAACAAATCTTATTATATTTTAATGCAATAGTATCGTTTTCTCAATCAAAACAAAAAAATTGTTTCTAGAATAGACAATGAGTATCTTGTGCCAGTATTTGCCTTAAGATTACAAAGGACAGAAGTGGATAATAACTCCTTAGTTGAATGAGAAGAGAAAACTCAGCTTTTGCAAACTTGAATTTGTAAAGAAGAGACCTCTTTTGTCTAGCTATGGAAGATGTGACCTGGAACTGTCTGCAGCTATGTTCTCCATGACATTCCCCCATGACATGGAGAAGCTGTTCTAAGAGAATGAATATGGAGTGCTGCACAGAAAAGAGAGAGTATTCTTTTTTTGAAAGCAGGATATATTAAGAGGACAGAAAAGCTCCCATAGTGGGAGGGGACCCGAGGGGGTTGCCCAAGAGAGAGTATTCTAACAGTGTTTGAAAGAGAATTTGAAAATTCTCTCTTTAGTAATCCTGAAAGGCAGTTCCAATCACCCATCTCTCACTGTTACTTGATGCCAATAAAACTCCAACTTGCTTAGTTCAAATCATGTCCCTGCCATAAGTAGCTAGATAACAGGAAGACATTCAAGTATTATACCAAAAAGTGAGGTTTTACAAAGTAAAAACCATAAACCATGGTTCTATTTGAGGTGGGAGACCACGAGGATATAGCAATCCTTTGAAAATTATATCAGGAGAGTTGGTTAAGTCTTTTTCCAGTTTTCTGTTAGGACACAGGCCATATACACCGAAGTTATTACTTAAGAGAATTTCATAGCAAATGTCATGGCATTGGAGGGTGTTGGTGACTTATTGCTGCCTTCAATAAGTTATAAGACAGAGATGAGCCAGGATCCAAGTAGGCTCATCAGAAAGAAGAAAGAGTATGTTAGAAAGAGTCAACAAGTTTGTTAAGAGAATCCCTTTCCAGCTGTAGCCAGAAATCCAAGGCAGTGAAAGTCAAAATGTCATGTATCCTGCTGAATTACAAAAACTGAACACTTTGCCCTATATTAAACATAGTTAATTGGCTTGGAGCAGTTTTTCCAGAAGAAATCAGAGAAATGGGGAAGGTTTAATCTTTCATGATTCATCAAATTATAGCCATGCATCACTTAACAAGAGGATATGTTCTGAAAAATACGTCCTTAGGTGATTTCACTATTGTGTGGCTATAATAGAGTGTGCTTATATACACCTAGATGGTGCAGCCTACTACCTCTTAGACTATATTGTATAGCTTATTTTGCCTAGTCTACAAATCTGTACAGCAAGTTATTGTACTAAATGCTACAGTCAACTATAACACAATGGTATGTGTGCATTTAAGTACAGAAAATATACAGTAAAAATATAGTATAAAAGATAAACAGTGGTGCACCCATATAGGTCACTTATTATGAATGGAGCTTGCAGGACCGGAAGTTGCTCTGAGTGAGTGGTAAGTGAATGTGAAGACCTAGGACATTATTGCACACCACTGTAGACATTATAAATACTGTCACTTAGGCTACAATAAACTTATTTAAAATATTTTTCTTTCTTCAATAATAAATTAATCTTAGCTTGCTATAACTTTTTAACTTTATAAACTTTTTTACTTTTGTAATAACACTTAGATTTAAACACAAACACGTTGTACAGCTGTACAAAAATATTTTGTTTCTTATATCCTTGTTCTATAAGCTTTTTTATATTTTGAAATTTTTTTACTTTTGAAATTTTTTTTGGTTAAAAACTAATAAGATGAGCCGGGCATGGTGGTTCAACCCTGTAATCCCAGCACTTTGGGAGGCTGAGATGAGAGGATTGCCTGAGCCCAGGGGTTCAAGACCAGCTTGAGCAATTTGGTGAGACCCTGTCGCTACAATAAATAAAAAAATTAGCTAAACATGGTGGCACATGCCTGTAGTTCCAGCTACTTGGAAAGCTGAGGCGGAAGGATTGCCTGGGCCTAGCAGGTCGAGGCTCGGTGGCCATGAATGTGCCACTGCACTCCAGCCAGGGTAACAGAGTGAGACTTCAATTCAAAAAAAAAAAAAGAAAACGCTAAGATGAAAACACATCCCTTGGCCAACTCAGGGACAAGATCATCAATATCAGTGTCTTCTACCTCCACGTCTTATACAATTGGAAGGTCTTCAGGGGCAATCACATGAGCTGTTATCTCCTATGATAACAATGCCTTCTTCTGGAATACCTCCTGAAGGATCTGCCTAAGGCTGTCTCACAGATAACTTTTTTCATAAGTAGAAGGGGTACACTAAAATAACGATAAAAAGTTTGGTATTGCAAATTCATAAACTGATAACATCATTGTTCATTATCATTGTCAAGTCTTATGTACTGTACATACTGTAGGTGCTATGCTTTTATATAACTGGTAGCACAGTAGGTTTGTTTATAGTAGCATTGCCATGAACATGTGGGTAATATATTGCACTATAACATAATGGCTACAGCTTCACTAGGCAATAGGAATTTTCATCTCTATTATAATCTCATGGGACATCCATTGTATATGTGGTCTATCGTCAACTGAAATGTCATCATGCGGCACATGACTGTATCTCCCATGTGCTTCCTGCCTGACTCCTTCCCTAAGATCCTCATTTCAAGACACAGTCACAAATATATTTAAAAATAAAAATAAAAATAAACCACAGTCCCCTTCTGGACTATGCGATATTGATATTGACACTCTTCCTATTGCGTAGTGTAGCTTATGTCCCGTTGATCTTGAGTGGATCTTTATGACTGGCTCAACCAAGTGAGTTTAGTGAAAGTAGTGAAAGTGAAGCCATAAGACTTAAGGCTAGTTCAGAAAAATGCTATACACTTCCACCTTACTCTACTGGAATATCAAGTGTTAGAAAACAGCTATCATATTGTGAGGAAGTTCAAACTGCCCCATGAAGAAAAAACATGCTGAGGCATACAGAGAGGCACTTGCTAATAGTACTGGTCAATAGCTATCAACCAGATATATAAAGACACCTCTAGATGATGCTGTTCCCTAGCCAGATAACTAAGCCATCTCCAACCTTCAACACTTCTAGTGAAAGTCCCATACGTCATAGAAAAAGACTATCCCATTGTTCTCTGTCTTAATTCCTAGACCAAACAATTTCTAAGTCTGTTAAAATGGCTGTCACATTGGAGTGGTTTGTCACAAAGCAATAAACTACTATTATAATATAGCAGCTTTTGAATATGGAAGTAGGGTGCTGCCAAAAGAAAAAAAAATCTAAAACATGACTCATTGGCTTTAGGCAAGAGAACACACACTCTAAGGGCCTTGAGGATACCATCTGAAAGTCTAAATGGTTTCCAAGAGAGTTTGCTGAAGCTAAAGGGCCTCAAGGGGACTGTCAGTGAGTGCTTAAAGGAAAGTTATGCCGACATGATGGCTCACACCTATAATCCCAGCACTTTGGGAGGCAGAGGTAAGAGGATTGCCTGAGCTCAGGGATTCGAGACCAGCCTGAGCAACATGGGGAGATCTCGTCTCTACAATAAATCAAAAACTTAGCTGCAGCATGTTGGCACATGCCTGTGGTTCCAGCTCCTTGGAAGGCTAGGGCAGAAGGATCACCTAAGCCCAGAAGGTCGAGGCTGCAGTGGCCATGAGCATGCCACTGCACTCCAGCCTGGGTGA